>JAQFZN010000142.1:0-47328 GCA_034687075.1 Geophilus carpophagus | reverse complement strand
ATTTTGAAATGTGTAGTGTTGTAAGAGCGATACATCATTCATATTAAATTAGTAATAACATTGCATTTATTCAAGAAAAGACTTTTTTCATCTTCCATAAGCCCTTTAGGCACATGGGTCCGTGTCAGTAGTACACGCTGCACCACCAATTTTAAAAAACTCTTAGTCATATATCATTAAAAATAAATAATAAGTAGAATATTATAAAATTTATGGAAACAAAAATTTTCTACAAAAATTCCCAAGTGGTCTACATAACTTACGGAAACTTTTATGAATAATCTCTTTTTACTATAATTTTTCTTATGCAAAAAATTGTACTTAAATAGCTTTACGAATGTCATCCTGGATTCTCATCCATTACATTAACATTCAATACATAGCAGTAAGTGTATTGATGTCAACAATTTTTTTTCGTATTTGTGTTTAATAAGCAAAAAAGTGCTAATAATAAATATCCAATTCAAAAGTGCTATGTTGAATATCTACTGCACATTTGATACATAAAGTAACTGTCATGCAACAAAAATTTGAGCTTTGATAAAATAAACAGGTTAGAGATCTGCCGAATATCAAAAAGTCTCAAATAACAAATATCGAATAGTATCAAATATTCATAAATCTTGAATAACAAACATTATTTTTAAAAATAGTGAAGACTTAAATAAAAATTTAATATTTAAAATTGCAAAAATAATATTTAAAATTGCAAAAATAATATTTAAAATTGCAAATTATCATTTTTTTTTATTATATATATTTTTTATATATTTTTATTATATATTTATTTATATTTATATTCAGCCAAATGTCAAATAGCTACTTTCGGGTCAAATAGGCCGACTACCGAATACTTCTCGAATATTCGGCACACCCCTAAAACAGATCATCAGAACACTTTCTAACTTCCTAATAAAACTTTACACGAACAATCAAATTCATATTTTTGACTCAATTCATCTAAACTGCTACCATTTAACGTCGAAAGTAGTATTTCATTAACACTCACTTTTCACAGAAAAATCCCACGAGACACCAACTAAGTTTGATATTCACAATCTTCATAGCTTCTCTACACTAATTTAAAACATAGCAGTACCTTAATAAAAACAATACATTCCACTATTTCACAACTTTCAAAATTCTCTTTTATTCTTATTCTACTGATTTCGAGATAAAAGCAAAACTTTAACTTATTATTAAATGTAGAATACGCTATCAGTTAAAACCCCTAACCTTAAGATAAAAATATAAATTACAAACAAAATTATTTCCGCCTTATCTGTTGCTAAATTGCGAACAATCCAACGCTCCAAATGTTAAACACAGGTTTAAAGCAGTTACACGTAGCTTTCATTTTACAAGCAAACAGCACTATAATACTAGACAATGTCAATCTTATCAGGTCTAAACATAACAAAAAAGAAATAAACTTCACTCCTCAGCCTTATCTCAAAGCTACTACCTATTGGCAACAGCCGACACAATTTTCCTTCCCCAAGTCATTCTTATCTTTTCAACACAAGGGAGCATTCTATTCATAAACTGGAGACCTCCAGTGGGTTCGCTGCTTCTACCCTTCGATTATCGTCTGCAAAGAACTGGCAACTGTGGTGTGGGTGTCGTAATTGTCAATGGCGCTGCCATACAACTCCGCCTGCAGGCCAACTGAGGCCCATCTGATTTCACTAGACTTGATCCTTATGTGAGAAATGCCAAACCCTCTTTCTCCTTTCCTTTCTAACTTGCCTCAATCCCGTTCAAGGAGTTGGAAAAGACGACTTTTGCAGCATTTCCTTTCCCTCTAGACACTCTGGCAATATACTTGAACTGAGTAAAAATCATCTTACGTCTCCATTCAATATGACAAAAATTTGACAAATATCTCCTCATTTCTCCCCTAGGACATTTCATATCCCACTGATAGTTCTGTGAAAATGCCACAAGACATTGCTTGAATATTTCATCCGTGACATCGATTCTTAGTGCTTTTTAATAAATAATAAATATAAATAAATTAAATAGAAAAAGTTCAATAAAAAAATTTTTTTATTTTATTATTATTTCTCTAATTCAATCAACTCATTAATTCTTTTTAAAAAAAATTGTATTCAATCTCTTGAAAGCGGTTAAGCAATGTTTGTGGAAAAAAATTCAAGTGTTGGCCCTTAATTTTCTTTTTTTCTCTCTCTACACATTCAACTCAAAGAAAAAAAAATCTAGATGAAAGCTACGAGGCAGTTCAATCTGCAATGTGAGTGAAAAGAGGATAGGGACGAAAACTAGGCCCTCCTTAGGATTCCGTAGAGCAGTTCTCATTGCTTCACCGGTAAGCCATCGGCACTTCCGTGACCATCTCATCACTGCCAATTGCTAGAAAAAAAGGAAACTCAATAAGATAAAAGTTTTTTCTCCCTATCGTTTTTTTTTCAACTTACCCTTTTAACGTTCAAGTGAAAACAGCTGAAAAAATTGTTAGGTAATTGGTAAATTAATTGACAATTGATCTGATTTACGTTTCCAAAAGTAATTAATTAGTTTTATTTCAGATTTATCTATTATATATGTATATAGATTTTAAACAAATCGATGCAATTTACTTACTGTAAAACTTGCTAGATATAAAACATGATTGATGTTGAGATCTAGAGTTTATACTCCATCGAGAAAATCGTACAATAAATTAACTTTTTAAGCCTCATATTCAATCAAAATAGACACATGATAGTGTTTTTCAATTATTCATTGCCAACTGTCAATTTTTTTCTTTTACTTTTTTATTCCGACGAAAAAAAAAAAAACTATCTCAAGTTTTATCTCTTAAGATTAATTCCAAACTCGAAATCCAAGAGACAGCCCTTTGTCATGACCAACAAAAAAGGAAAAAAAATCATTTTCCTCCCCACAAGACAGCTTCTAGTTTCTAGTTTCTTTCTGGAAATGATTGAAATTCCTTTCCCATCTTAAACTTACACATCCAATTCAACCATGATGAATTATTCTTGTTCTAACCGTTAATTCTTTTGTGCTATTGGTTTTCAAATCCAAATGATGATTATGTCACTCACTTTTTTGTGCAAACTTAGCCAAAAATTTTCTAATTAAGATAATTCTCCTCAAACTCAGGTACTGCTGATTCAAAGTATGAATATTTGCTTTTCAATAAAAAAATTGGAAAAAAAAAGGAAGGGGGAAGAGGAAGTAGATATGCAAGTACCTCACCCACAGAATTGTTTAGAAGTTGATGAGAACCCTTTTAAAAAAAATCCATGGCATCTCAAAGATGTGCTTGGCAAGCAACTCTCTTGCTCTCTAGTCTTCTACGTTATGATGTCATTAATTCTAAGCACCATTCCAAAAGCCAATCTTCCCTGATGCTTGTAATTTTCAATCGATATCTCATTCCATGTAAAATACTTGAAAACTTATTGAAAGAAGTTGAGCAAGAGCTTTTGACTTGACGTGAATCATCAGTCTTACAATTTAATTAAATCATATTTCCCACAACATAAAGAGACAAAATAAATGTTATTTTAACCGTATCGCACAGGGCATGTCCAATACTGCTGTAAAAGAGTTGAGATAATTACAAACAGCAGAGGAAATGGCTTTTGCACTTCATTAATTGGCTAAGTGGTTTGTTTGAGTTGATGATGCAATGGCTAACCTCCAGCACGGACATTTATCATTGTGATAGTCATTTGACACAAGTGTTTGTTCGAGCCGATGGGCGGCGGTTTCGATTTCGACGAGTACTGACCACAAATGGGCATCCAATTTATTGACTCAATGCCAAAGATGAAGCTGTCACTAACAGATAATGTTGTGTTAGTTATTATTTATACGGTTTTTAAAAAATCGTTATTTGTTTTCTTCTTATAGGATTAAGAAAAAATGTAATAAGGAATTAATAATTAGTTTGCTTCTTGTCAGAAAAATTTTAATAACTGTAATTGCCTTTCATCAACACTCAAATCGATCTGCATTTAGAAATGTAAACAGTATAAATTAGGGGTTTCCATCTTTACTTACTTAATGGAAACTCATTTTTTGTGTTGGTTCAACAATTGCTTGGAAATTGATAAGTTTTTTTTATTTGTTTGAAATACAATTTAAAGAATTGGACAATAAGGATTATAAATTAATGGAAAAAACAAACGTAGTGCTTTCAAACTTATAAAAAATAAATGAAGTTACATGGTTGCCAGATTAAATTTCTTCTACAGATTCTTAAAACTTAAATTGATTAGAAAAAAATAACCTAAAATTTTATCAAACATTATATTTATCACAAAAGAAAACATGAACAGACATTTTAATTTTCATCTTTTCTTTGAAAACTTCTTTGCAAATTGAAAAGCTATCGACCCAACTTTTTGCCTTCGTGTAAAAACTAAAAACGCACAAAAAGAGAAAGAAAAAAAAACAGCAAAAAGAATAACTAATCAATTCTTGCAGCGGCTCTGCTGAATGTCAAACATCATTTGCATAGTGCCAACATTCAGCACAAACAAAATCAAATACACATATCTATTGGAAACATTCAAAAGTTGACTTAAATAACCAACATAACACATGATTGACAGTGAAGTAAGCCACAGAAGTGACACTGATGTACTAACACTCACAAGAGCCATTTTCCAATATGGCAAAGTGCCAAGATGCTGTTTATGCACCCATAATATTGAAGGAAACAGGTGGCCAGATACAACACTTTTATGGTCAATAAGTTAACCACAACATGGGCGCAGGAAGAAATGACAAAGAGGAGAAAAATAACGCCACTTTGACAACCTTCCAAAAACTCAAGTCCTCTCTTTAAATCTTCGTCTTTACAACTTAAAAGAAGTAAATGAGGTAGTTTTTTATTCAGGTTTAACATCAACACTTTGGTGTAAACTCGTTCCATTAACTTTTGAATATGTTCTAAGTTGTCAAGTAACAATTTTTTTCTCTACAGCTACCAATAAAACTTTAAATGGGATACTACAAGAAAAGACATTCACAGTCCTTACATGTTCCATGTCGTGTGACTAACAAAAGAAAAACAGCATTCTCATTGGAATACACCAAGTCAAGTCAAGTAGCAAACCAAACAGCATCGGAAAACCTTGCATCTAGATGGCCGTTTACAACCAAACAGTCTAGACCCATCACCTACAGAAAACAGGAAAGGTAAAAGTTGAAAACCTGACCATTTTCTATTCCTGATAGTACACTTCCGGTGAGAAAATTGTTCTTCTTATGCTTAATATGGAGAAAGAAAAATCGCTAATAAAAGAGAAATAAAAACAATTTCGTTACGGTTTAGAAACAGGATGTGATTTTTTTTCTTTTCATAGAGATGATGATGTCTAATGACGTCATCACAATTCAGCACTTGTTTACGTGAAGCAAAGCTGTGCGCATGAAGCAATAACACAGGTGCGTCATTTCTTCAGAGAAAAGCGCATGATCTTCGCATTTACATGCATAATTCATATGCATATACAAGTCGCAGACCTAAGTTATATGCATGAATCGACTTATGTAAATATTTGCGCGCAATAAAGAAGGTGACGACAGCCATAAAGCGTAAGTAAGTTGCGAGATTGAAAAAAAGATAATCACGATGAAAGATTTCTTTCAACATGATTGGTGAACGATTTCAGCCTAAAATCCACTATGAATAAAAATGCCATTTAAAGTTCTGTTACACACTGAAATTTCCCATGTGTACAACAAGAATGTGTGTGAAATTTTAAGTTAACTTTAAACTTTTCAAATCCCTAAATAAAAACAGCAACATATAAACCTAGGCAGATCATTTTTAAATCATTCTAAGCTTTCAACCTAAAAAAGGGTGAATTAAGTAATCTTGTTAACTTCAGGTAACTAAATTAATAAATATACCCCTTTCAAGATTAAAAAAAGAAGCAAGAAAATTGCTTTATGGGTCAAAATATATAACTTTCAGGTCGACACTTAAAAAAAGACTAAAAGCCCTCAAATTCAACCCTGAAAATCTACTAAATCTATTCGCTTGACACAACGATCTCAGAATCTCTTTTAGCGTAGAATAACTAATTAGAGCAGCCTAAGGCTCTTCCAAAGCTTGTGAAAATATGCCAACGAGGAAATTAATTCATGCATTAGGTAATTAAACATTTTTTAAAGCGCCCATATTGATTTCTACGCGTAAAAATTAAGTTTTAATAACATTAAACTAGCAGATCTTAACGCAATAAATTCTTTATAAAACTTTCTAAAAGCGTATGTCAGATTAAGTCACTTTCAAATAATATCCGGCGCAAATAAATAGAGAAAAGAAAACATTGCAACTTTAGTAAAACGCTTCCATAACCTATTTTCGAACCCAGCAAAGAAATAGATCTAATATCGCCAAACAACCCGGCAGTTTCAGGTTCCAATGCTGCATGGAGATAGCTGCTTACAACTAAGACTGCAGCTTAGAGGCCAGATGCATCCATCCATCTCTAACTTCTGGAAGCCGTTTGCTCGCTTGCAACCTTCAAGTGTGAAAACTTCCACACCTGTGACTCTTTAACAATCTTCTAAAACTAGTAGTGAAATAAGTTAGCAAAAAACAAACCCACAAATCAATTTTGTATAATTGTATTTTCTAACCAGTTCAATTTTATTCAGCATAAAAAAAAAACTGTGCAGTGAGTAAAAAAATTTAAATTTTTCATTTTACTTTACTCTTGGAATACACTTATCATTTATTGCACCCGATTTTTCAGCATGTTTGTCTTTTAGCCACAGCTTACCAAATTGAGATTCATATCAGCTCGCCTTCTGACAATTCTCACACACTTTATGATATCATAAAACTGTACATCCGACTGCGTTGGATTTTAAAATTCATCACTCTTCCTCAGATTTATTGCCATCAGATACAATCAAAGGATAACCTCCAACTTTAAAGGAGCGGCTAATGTGACATATTTGACAGCAACTTATAAAGGAAAAAAATATGATAAAGAACTAAAACGTGTTAAGAAACTTGAAAATGCCACCAACTTATCATTACATCTTTAAACAAAGACTTGGCTTTAAATATCAATTGCAAACTACTAAATACTTTACATAATGATCGAGCATTATATATTAAAAGTAACACCTCCAGACTTTGACCAGATGCCGCACTTCCCACCAATATCTTTAAGCCTGATGCATCCAGAACCCGGTTTTCAACACTTCTCTTTAGGCAATTGCCTACTCGAGTGTAAATATTGAGGAGCACAAGAGTCATAAAAAAATATTCTCAAGCGTTTAAAAGTTTAAATTTTAAATAGATCACTAGTTTTCTCCACTTATAAAATATTTGCTGTTAAAAATAGTTGGACGTTGCTTTTAAAACCCTTCAATTAGTAGTTTATTTGCCAAGCGCGAAGCTACTCAAAACTCAACTCACATCTCAACTCGCTTCACGTCATGAGGGAATCGCATTTAATCCCAATTCATTCCTCACGTCTTGTGGAGATTGGTCAAGCGAGCAAATCGAAATCTGTGGCGTCTTCAATTAAAAAGATGGAGACAGGAGGAGGAGTGAGACGCGCTCAACAGGACACTTCTTTAAACTTTAATTAAGGCGCCTGCCATGCGCAAGGAAAAGGGATTTAGTGCACAAGTTTCATGCTGCTTGAACATCAGCACCCATATTTTTCTTAATTTTTTCATTCTTCCGGGTACTTTACACTTACGAAAGGATGAAAAATAAGTCTACTTATTAAAAAATACGTTTTTATAGAAAAAGAAATTATTTTCTGTGTGCTTTTTTTTCTATATGTCCGAAAGCCATTTAGATCATAAAATTCTACGTATTTGCCATTTATAGTTTCATTGGGAACAAGAAAATTAATGTTTTGCACAAACTAAAATTTTATCATTTGTGTGCTATCAGTTTTAAAAAGTGGTTTTCAACTTGTTTTAAGCTCACCAACAAAAATAACATACTTTTCATCAGCGTCAAAACACCAGCGGCACCATCATAAGCGTTTTTAACCGATTGTAACTCAACCCTAATAACGTAAGAAGCAGTTTATAAAATCAATTAAGTACTTAAATGACAAAATAAAAAGTAAAAATGCAAACATAACAAAGAGAAAGTAAAATAGTTTCTAAATAAGCTTAGGGTTCACTAATGACCACTTTAACACGATACTAAATGTTTACATGCAATGTATCACAAAGTAAATGCAAATTATATTTAACTAAACAAATAAATAATTTTAATTAGATATTTTCTATTTTCATGAAAAATAAATAAACTCGAAAACTAAATTAAAAAAAAGTCAATTATTGTTAATAAAAAGAGATTTACAAGTCCATCATTGTCTGACATTGTTGTTGTTTCAGCATAATTGAAAAATTCTAATTAAAAAGTTAATCCCCAAGATAACCTTTAGAGTCAGTGCTGTTGACAAGATGATTTGAATTTATAGAATTTGATGAAAAAACTTGAATGCTATTTTACGTCAAAAGTAAGAAAGGTATTTAAGTAAAGGGCATTGCCATTTCATAACGCTTTATTGCAGTTAAATTCTCATTAAATTTCAGTAAACATATAATTTCTGAGAAAATTTTTGTTTGATTAACAATAAAGTCAGTAATGCGAATGCAATGCCTGCCTTCTTTGCAAGGCAATCGTATACTTAAATGTAGACTTTAATTCAACAATTAAAAAACATTTATTCTAGGTTTACAAATCTAAAAGTATAGAAAAGCAAAATATTATATAATATATAATGAACCTTTAAAAATCATAAAACCTAAAACTGTCATTAGATAAATAAAAGTAAAAAAATATCGTTTCCAAAATTACACGCAATCAACCCCTTTTCCAAAACGACTGTCCAATAACAATTTCGAAACTACAAGGTAGAAATTTACAACCGCTTTGGACATTCAAGACATGAAAGCATTTTCGTTCAATTGGAAAGGAGTATAACAAGAAGTTTGGATCTGACGCATTTCATCTCAACTTCTCTTTCTCCTTTTACTCAGAATCGATTGATTGAAAACAGGCGAACATACACTTACACTTCTAGTGTTAGATGCCAAAAGGAGACTTGACATCTCGCTATTAGAAACCTGCCTTCAATGGTATCAAACGTAGAGAAGAGAACACTGTTGAGAGATTGAAGTATGATTTATGACCAGCATCGACGAAAACCTTGCCTCACTTGCCGGAGGAAACACGCCGAATTTGCCACAGCGTAGTAGCATTTTTGAACTATCGTTCAAAAGAATCTCCGAGTTGGGATATGTCGAAAAATAAAA
Source organism: Geophilus carpophagus (assembly GCA_034687075.1). Taxonomy (NCBI): domain Eukaryota; kingdom Metazoa; phylum Arthropoda; class Chilopoda; order Geophilomorpha; family Geophilidae; genus Geophilus; species Geophilus carpophagus. The sequence continues at coordinate 38,043 of JAQFZN010000142.1, read as the reverse complement.
TGACTTGAGTTTACTCTCGACCGTATACATCAACTTTTCATAGACGAATGATAAACCTGAGTGAAATTGCTATTTGCAAGCAAAGTGTCTCTTGATGAGCAATAGCGAGAAGAATATTTGCTACAAAAAACATGAATTGCAAAACATCATTAAAAAAATATTTCCAAGACAATCGATTTATGATAAAAAAAATAAAGTAAAACTTGATATGTCAATAGCTTTTATTCATGCGTCACAAAAAAGTAATGGAAAGTTTTTTTTTAAAAGAAAAAAAACAATTTTTTGATCAAACTTTCGCATCTTTAGTTTTGAAGAAAATCGGTATGGTGGTGGGAGGTAGGTGGAAGACGATGGTGCCAGTGATTACTCTGTGTCGTTAGAAGTGACAGTCTTTCCACTACGTTAGCCAAACAAACTCTGTTCGCTTAACGACTATAATAAAGTACGCAAGCGCCAAAAGTTAGTGCGCAAGGCTGCCTAAAGTCATAATCAATGAGGCTTAGGTATAATTAGAGGTTTGTCCACCGACAAATTCATCTCAAAAATCCCCTGTCCGCTCATCCTTTCTCAAAATATAATGAGATTCATGAGAAAAAAATTATTTTTTTTTTTACGCTTGGAAAAAGATGGCGTAATCGAATGGATTATAAATTTAATTAGTTCTTAGTATTTATTATACTAATTTTTTTAGAAGATTTTTTTTTATTGACAATTTTTTTCAATTTTTTTAAAAAAATTTATCAAGTTTTGTTTTATGTACTGGAAAATGTAAACATGACACTATGCGTATAATAATCCAAACTGTGTGCATAAAATGCATTTCACGTGGTTCCCTCATATATTATCTTTTGAAAAAAAGTTTTGTCTATTTTTTTTTACTTTAGTAGTTTCTTGTATTAAGTCGAGTTTAATGTACCCAAACATTAAATTTCACTGAATTTAAACAAGCACAAAAAGAGCTTAAAAAATTTAAATCAAATGTAAAATGTCGTGACAGAAGAAGAAATTTTTTCAACCATTTTTCCATCCATTTTCCTACATTTCTCACCCATAAACGTGCAAATTCGTCAGCAATTACAGAAAATTGCTGAATCAGCCTTTGCATATTACTTCACTGCACAGTTATCTAAATTAAACGAGGGAAAAAAAGAACTACTATGATAATTACTATTTCTAGGTAAATGAACACATTCATAACCAACTCCAAACCTGAATCTAATTCAAATTACCTTCTTTTTAATCGCTAAATTCAGCAATTTCACCTTCACCTTAAAGCCGAACCCACCATTTTAAAAAATGCAACGTCTAATAAATGAATATAAACAAACATTTCTTTCAAATTTCAGTCAAATTTTTCCGTCTCGTTTCCAATTCAACTGCACTTTTGTAGAATAAGGATAGCTTTGCGGTGTGTCTTTGGGGTGAAAACCTATTACTTTTCTTTCTTTTTACCTCCTATGGATTTTTTTGAATTCAAAGACAATGAAAGACGATCAAACACACACAAAAAGAAAAAAACACTAGAAACTGGATCCTTTGCAACGATGAAAAGCAATTGCTCTGCTCTTCGGTTATGCTCAGAAAAAACAATTGGACTCGCTTTTGACTTCATTAATCAACGAATTACAATACAAGATTTATTTATTTTTGCTTAAATTTTTAGTTTTTAAGTATATATCTAACATTAAAGTTTAAGAAAATTTTTTCTTCAGCTTTTTAATTTAAATATTCCCATAAGAATGCTTACATTTTACTTCGCAGAAAGAAAAAAAAATTCAATATTTTTTTCACCATACTCAAGTTTTCGTCTTCGCAGCTTATCTCTGACAATCTGCTTATCATCATGAATAATAAAAAAGAACGAGTTTATTTTATGTTTTTCCTCTCCTCTTTTGGTTTCAAACTAAGCTTAAACTTAAACTTTTTCTTTTGTCTATCGCTTTCTTTCCCTATCTCTGTCTTTCTGTTAAGTAAGAATAATTTCTTGCAGCCACTTTTTTTTATCAAAATTTACAATTTTTAGCATGTCGGGCCCGTCTCCCAAATTGTGAAAATGTAAAAGTTTATATATTGAATAGAACGCAATTTAAAAAATAGTCGTTCATTTCTTTTCGTACCTTTTTTCGGTAAGAAATTGCAAACTTCTCTTGGTTCAGTACCAACACTTTTTTTTATGACTACAAAACGTGTGTTCATGAGTGCTTATTTCCATCATATTTCAAAATTTTATTGGTCCGTGCATATGTAGCTCAACGGCAAAAGGTGTATAAACTTTTATTTGTTTTCCTATCGCTTAGCCGAAGATACGAACCCTCAAATTTAGACACACTTTTATACAATGAAATGTATTCAACTAGTTTTTTTGCTTCTAAACTTTTCCGTCAAATTATTCATCCCACGTATGACTGTTAGAAAACTAACTTCTTTAAAATGCAATTCTAACTCAAAACCATAAAAGTTGTTTTTCTTTTTTTTTACAAAGATATCGAAGGTCAATTTTTATTTTTTTTTTTTTTTACCAGGAATAAAATGAAATTATACCGGTGGGATTTCTCTGCATACCAACATCGGTTAAGAGTCGACACAGCATCAAAAATACCTTTGGGCATTTCATCTAAAAAGTACTGCAGCATAGATTTCTATGATAATAAATTGCAAAAATAAAAATTCCAAAAATTTCATTTTATATTAAAACATCTTTTTTAATTCAGAAAAAGTAATCACAACAATCCTTACATTTTAATCTGATTTAGATTCATCTTCGGTGCAATGGAAATATGTTAAATCAGCTTCTAAGGTTTATTGAAATTAAATTAAAAATATTTTTATAACAAAAAAAGTTTGGTTTGTTAGAAAAAATATTTACTTTAAATTTTTTTAATATCAATTTATATATAAAAATTAAATATTCTAATTTCTCGGCATAATCAAACAAATTAATCAAAACTGGTTCAATTTATTAAATCTATTACTTTACATGAAAAAAACCATATAAAAACAATTTATCTTTAAAAAAGTGTTTAAAAAAAGAAAAGGAAAAGTGAGAAATAAGTTCTCGCCATTTACTAATGACTCCTTTTCTTACGATCCATTTCCGTTTCATCTCCAATTCTCCTTCAAGCAAAACACCGCATCTGCCCCATTTTATTCGCAATCCTCTTCCGTTTCCTCACCTAGCTCATAAAACGACCTCTACCTGAACCGCCTACTTTATTACACGCAGTTACAGATTTTTAGCACCTGTTATTAAGGAACCTAATGTCTAATCGTACTAGAAGTAAAACCTCTCCAATAGGTTTAAGTTCGACGACCATCATCCATTATTTTACATTTTTCATTTCACTTTTTTTCTGATTTTTCTTTTAAATTTTCAAAAAAATTACTTTAAAAAAATCATCATTTTTGTATGATGTTTAAAATCTTACCAAACCCACAGTGAATAAATTTCAAATGTAATGGGCATTTCAAGTCAAATTTTTAAAAAAGTTATTTCAAAACATCAGAACGCATTAAGCTAATGGAAACTTCCATTTTGACATTATTCTGTGTGTTGCACGTTTTATTGACCGATTTATCGGCGACTTGGATTCTGCGTGAGTGGATAAATTTTCTGAATATCAAAAATATACTTACAAACGCACTTCTTAAAAGATATTTGCTTTTAGCAATAGAAGTCGGTTAAATTCCCAGAAAAATATTTATTGAAAGTATATATCATTTCTCACCAGTATTTATTTTTCTTTTTAAACCAACAATAAATGCAAACTATCTTTTTCTTTAAAAAAAAAAATTGAATCCGTTATTTAACACCTTTTAAATCGTTCTTTTACTTAAAAAAATTCTTGAATTGTAATGTCACGTTTCCGGTTTAACGAACTGGTTTCTTTTTTCTTATTCAGATTGAAAGACCCACTAGCTAATCTAAAATGTAGCCCAAAACCACAAGAAATTGCCCCGTTTCACTCGGATGCCTATGAAAGCTCATTTCACATGATAAACGATTTCTTCATCAATCACCCACCTACCAATGACGTCACACCTCAAGGAAATGAGTAAGAAGCTTCTTTTTCTTCATTTTAATTTCCTTTCTTTTTTATTTTAATTCAAAAGACTTTTTTAGAAAATGTTTTTTTAAACATTTCCTTTCTTATTACTCATTTTCCATACCGTGCAGCTCTTAAAAAATGAAATTGGTGCGAACAAACCCTCTTTCACGTTTTCTAAACAACAGAAAAAGACCTGCTATTAAACTATCATTTTACAAAATTGCATTTAAAAAATTGACACCAGTTTAATCTGAAGGATAAACGGAAAAAATCCTTAGTAAATTGATGTTAGCAAAAATTAACATTTAAAATTGCACTATTAGTTAACTTTAATATTAAGAAAATACATTTTTTAATCACTTAAGTTTAAACTATAGTACAACATGTTAAACAATGTTCAGAAGCTTTAAAGTATAACTCTCATTTTCTTCTTTCCCATATATAATGTGTTTACAACTTTTAGATGGAAATGGAGCAGAAGGAATAGATGACCTGAAGGAAATGGAAGGTCTCTTAATGATAAATGAAGTATAAAGATTAAACAAAAAAAATCTTTTCTAAAAAATATTTAATAGAAATTTTATTACCTTTCATTTTTATATTTATTGCAAAATCAAATTTAGTTCGACTTTATCTATTTCCCGAACCGTCATACGACAAGTCAAAAATAGTGACCACTTGCAATAGCCGTCTTTTACATTAGATAAAGGCCAAGTGCAATTGCCTGAAATGGCTGACATTTCTCGTTAACAAAATTATTTCTTTTACGGTGTAGTCCGATATACCCGCTCCCAATGTTACACCGGTGCCATAAACCATTTCCGGTTGGAAGAAAAACCTCAAAGAAAAGAAAAAGCTAAGAAAACCAAGACAATCGCATAAAACAACATAATACATTGCTATAACAATAGATAGTAGATAGAGCAAGTTTTAATAAATATATAATATAGTAATAATATTATTATAAAAATAAATTTGCTGTAGTTTAATTTCCGACATGATTTTTTATTAAAATTTATTTGAAATGAATATACTGTGATTCTCTTAATATTTAATTGACTTACTAATTTTAAAATTTAAAATTTAATACGTTGAAATTATTTTTTGAAAAAAGGGAAGTCTACTGTAAACTTTCCTCAAGTTGCAGCAATTTCAGGAACGGTGGCAAGAAATTCGATCGCTATTCAAATCCCTCCAGAAATCCACCAAGTAAATTGGTGTTGAAAAAGTGGTAAGATTAAAGTTGCCGAATTATTATTTCAAGTGCATAAACTTTGGCGTATAGAATCCCTACTCATTCTAATAACATTAAATAACAAAAAAAATTATAAGATAATATTAAATTTGATCACATTTCATCCCTCAGAAAAAACCGAAAAGTGAAAGAGTACTCAAAATTAATAATTCAAGAAGACATATTTATGTTTAAATAAAAAATTTATCAAATATTAAAATTTAAAATAAAAATTGTCATTAAATATAGTACATAAAATAAAAAAATAATTTACCTCGTACAGCTACGCATTGAACAAAACACAAAATTATCCACGATGTCATTCTTGTGTCCATCGAAGGACAGCGTTGCAGGTGTCAGGGTTAACGATATGGCAACGACGCGTCCCAGATGGCGTCTCCCGCCCAACTGTTCGAGCGAGGTTCGTGCTGGCAGAGCACGCGGCCGAGAGTCTTGCCGATCATGTGACCACGATTTGTTGGTCCTATTGGGTGAAGAAAATCAATGAAGGGGTTGTTCTCAAATTACATCAAACTGACATCATAACTAAGTACAATAACTGTTGTGTATATGAAATTTTGTTTTCCCTTAATCCATAAATGACTTGTCATGTAAATCATTAGTAAAAACAATCGATTGTGTAAACAAGACTTGACAAATGAGTACCAATAAATTTTTCAACATTTGTTTCTACTTTCAATGTTTATATTATTGTTTGCAATATTCTAGAGAATGTCAACTATAAATTTTATTTTATGAAATAATAAATAAGTAATTTTAATATTGTTTTAAAAAATCATTAAAATAGGTATATCCACGGATTTAATAAATTTAAAACTGATCCTTAATTATATCAAAAATTGAAGTCAATGCTTCACTATCAAATAAAGTCAAAAATTTCATTAAACTTAAGAAAATTTATTCATCAAAATCAAATTCTTTAAATTAATAAATGTTAGCATTATCAATATTAATTGATTAACCAGAACTTAAAAGCATGTCAACGACACTGAATCAATTTTGAGATCGGATCAGAGTCGTAAAGTTGTTAGTTTAATACTTAATCACCCATTAGCATTTTAAAGCGACTAAATTTGATAAGAATATTTATTAATTCATTATGATTGACGTTTGTCTGATTTATGAGAAAGATCTGCTTTCAGTATACTCTTTTGCCAACACGACGCATTAAAGCAAGACAGGAGCGTCAGAAAACAACTTGTGACGATATACTTAAAAAATTCAATTTGCCCATTTTCCATTATTATGATTATTATTACTATTAAAAGCAAGCTTAAGTTTAAAAATAGTTTTAGTATTTTTTTTGTTTTTTATTTTTCCTTCATTTAAGGAATTAAACTTAGAATCCACCACTTTGAAAATTAACTTTCACAATGGAAGTTCAGTTGGCAAGAGACGAAAAAGGAAAAAAAATCTAAGTGACGCTCAAAATCCAACCATTAATCACCATGTAAGACACTCAAATCCCCACTCTCTCAAACAAGATCCAAAAATATACGAGGAAAACGAGTATAAACTCATTCTCAATTTAACTAACGAATAAAATTGAAAAAGTTAAAAGCGACAATAACTTCGTAAACAATCAGACCATTTCTCGCACAATTCGGCAAAATTGATTTTAAAATCAATTTTTTTTTCTCAAATATTTATCTGTGGGTCGATCAAATATAGAATATCATCAATTACTCAATTTTTTTTAAAATCAAATTGGAAACAACATTTAAAGTTCAAAAAGAAAAAAACAGAACCCTACACTTGGTGAATTAAGAGTAACGTTAAGGATTTAAAAGAAAACTCGATTTAAGTGCAGTGGCGAAGAATTAAGTGAATTATGGGAGTGACTTCATTGGTTTAATGCACCACAACAGTCCCCAAAAGACTGATACATGATTAACCAATTTTACACAGTAAACTTGCCGATGTGAGTACAAAAGTCGCCGCGCACACGAACATCCAATTCCAATCAAATGCCATACGGTGTTCTTTTAAAGTCAAATCTTCATTCAACTTCAAACGTAAAACCCTTGATAATAGTTTAAATTTTCTTTTATTCAATTCAAACATGTTTTCAAGAAAAAAAAACATCTGCTCCAAAAAAATTAAATATTCCTTCTAAAAGTATAGCACTTTTAATTTTTTTTTATTTTTTCAGCTAAGAAACAAAAAAATAAATGTAAATCATTTTGTTTTCTTTTTAAAATTAATATTTTACTCTTATTTTTTCACACGAAAGGTCAAAAATATTTTAAAGAGGAAAACTTTTCACTTTTCTATCATTTCTATTAATCAGTGCTTTTTCAATCACTAATGGAATCACTCCAACTCTGAACAAGATTGCAGGCTAACACATGGATTAATGGCCATCTGCCAACATCTTTTTGGACATCAATTGAGAACTTCCTGACTGCTCATGTTCTTAATGAAGCGGAGAAGAAAAAATAAAACTTCAAAAATGTTTGATAGATTGGAATTAATCCAAAAATATGTCAAAAAACATATATTACAATATATCGATTGCATGCACTTACTATTTAGATTTCATATTGTCTCAATCTTTCAACACAATCAAATTTGTATTGCATTTACCATTAATTTCCAAGCCAATGTTTTAAAATTTTAATCTTGTCTTCAGAAAACATCATTAATCTATGTAATTACACTTCCAACTCGGTACACACCTAATATAACGTTTCTCTATAGGATAAAATTCAGTAATTTCAAAGAAAACACAATTCTAAATTAAAAAAAAAAATTCTGCACAATTTATCAAGATTTACAACCTAACTTGCCTCTTGAGTAATCAGCAACTTGACAACTTGAAATAGCAAAATGATTTGACAGGCACAAGAAGCACCTCTTTTGACAACACAAATTTCAGAGAAATGAAAATGCATAGTAGATCATTTCATATAAGAATGATTTATCAAATGAAACCCAACCCATTTTCACACTCAGAGCAACTTTAACAAATATACTTGTGATCTTAGAAAAGCTCAGTTTGAAAAGATCTTGTTGACTGACTTGTAAGTGGTTAGTTGATAGCAAAAAGAGAAAGAAGAGAAGGAAAAATGGGTGCACAGTACGTGAAACTTACGCGTTTAAATCCCACTCTATCCTTAAATCAAGAACCACTTGGACACTCTAATGGTGATGGCCACTAGCACAGGGTCAACAGAATAACATGAAAAAACACTAGACCCTCGTTTCACGGATCATAAAAGGTAGCCTTTCTAATCTAGCCAGCAGATCACGATTCGTTTTAAAGCTTTTACGAAATAAAGAAACCTTTTCTAATTTCTTTATATCTAATATAATAAAGTCAACAAACTACAAACAGATAAACAAAAAATTTTCTCTAATGGGTGTAACTTCTCAGAAAATAAAATCTCCTTGGTGCTTGCTTTCTATCTAATTACACGAGAAAATGCTTTGACAATTTCAATTACATAAGCTAAAAAATATATAAAAACCTTATTTTTTTTTACGTTTTAATTATTTTTTGCAACTTTTCGTAAAATAAAAAATGTAAACTCCATTATCATTACTCTTTTTCCACTTCTTATATTTCTAATCTGTACTAATTCACCAATTAAGATTTATCTACCTTGCCAAATTCAATCCATCAGCTTTGAAAATCATCAACTTGAAGTGTAATTTACTTTAAAAATTAAATGAAAATGAAAATCAATTCCACCGACACTTAGGTTGTTTGTTCATTTTCTGAAACTAAATCTAATCTATCCAACCACGCAGCAATTATGTTGTAGATATTCATGTCGAACAAATGTTAAAGAGTTAATAGCATGATACAACAAAATCACTGGCAACTGACAATTATTTACCTTCTTGAATGTCTTGTACATTTAAATTACGATAACAAAAATTGTTTGTGATAAGATATTTAAAGAGCAACGAAAGCAAACAATAACAATCGTAAAACAGCATGCAATCAAATCCATGTTATCTGCAAATGATGGGTCATCATTGGTAAACACTGAAGCGGAATCTATATTAACAAAAAAGGAAGGATTAGTCAAAACATTATCAGCATAGTAAATAAACTATTTATGTAACAATAAACAATTGTGAACTTACAAAATTTTCCTACATTAATAATGTATTGTGTTTTAATTCTTGTTGGATATTCTCAGAGAAATAAAAGATGACACAACTCACACATTATAATAATAACGCAATGTATTGACAACTTGCAGGGGCACGCCAACCCGGGGGTTCAAGGGGTGCAGCGCACCCCGGCGGCAGCATTTAGAGACGGCGCTTGTGCTCTTCAGGATTTTTTTTTACATCCAGGGGCAGCAAAATAAAATCTTGCACCCTGCACTCCAGCGGCAAATTTCTCTGACGCGACCCTGACAACTTGCAATATACATTTAACACATTGAACATAAATAAAAGTAAGAAAATTAAGCAAGTTTCATACACTTAGTGGACTAGATAATTCTGTTCTAGCCACTGACAGCTTACACAATAATAATGTGAGAAAATTATAAAGTTATGAAAATTACGACGTCAGGAGATGCGGGTTACAGGATGTACCCTCCCTTACATGCATAATATTATAAACAAATAATATATGTGCACCTTACACATAGGCTAATCTTTTCTGACAACAAACAGAGAATTATAACCTCACAATTCTTCTGTTTTACTTGTTTTAAAATAAATTTATTTTACATTTAATTGCAATTTCTTATGGTCTCAGTGTTGTACATTTAACAAAAGATTGTATAAATGGCACATGCTCAAACCTATTACAATTATTAAATAATTAGAAATGATTAGATTTTTAATTTTATTTAATTGCTAATTTCGTTCGGACCAGGTTTCAAGAGTAAACCAAGTTAGAATGTGAGATGTTAATTTAGAAATCTGCAATGTCTCTCAGTAAAATTACCTGCATTGCAACTCTTTTAATTACTTAATTAATGGTTTCTTCACTCGCATAGAAAAGAAGAATAATTAAACTCATTACTTCCTTTGCTATACACCTTTAATTTTGATTATTTTACACACTTCCTTTCTAATAAAACTTAAAAAAATATTAAAATAAAAAAAAAAATTATTCTATTATTTTCAATAATTCAAAAAAAAATCCAATTAATTACAACATAAATATCATTTTTCCATATATTAATTTTATCTCTCGATTGAGCCCAAAACTCATCAAACGAGTATCCTTTCCAGCTATCCTTATTTTTTAAAACCAGTATCTGTATGCAGCACCCATTTCCTGCTTCACCGTTCAGAACAATCTTACGAGATTCTATTATCGTACAATGTCACTTCTAAGTGGAGCACTAGACACCACTAGAATTTTTACACATCTTTTTCTTTTCTTTTTTTTAACCTCTCTCTCACGGCAGTAAAAAGTATGTGTCTTCATTACACAATAAATCTGGGCGCAGTTGTTGCAACTAAGAGCAAATCTGACTACAACTCTTTTTCACGTGAATCCGAGATCAAAAGGAAACTTTCCAAACTTCATCATCATCCTTGCAAACAAGGCGCTGAATTTTACGTGCTTTGCCTCCAAACATGTCTACTTACCTTTTATTCAACCAAATTCGATAAGCCTTCAAGCATGTAGTATATATTCAAGTACAAGTAACATTTTAACTTTTCCACATTTAACACCTTTCAATTTTTACTGTAGCATTATCTCATTTATTCATTAATATTTTATATTTCATTTCATTAACTTGGTTTATTTATTCAGTAAAAAATTAATAAATAAATAAAACATTTGCACCGCTGGATCCAACAACATTAACGTCGGTAAAGGTGTTAGCATTGACAGCCCACAGGAGAAATTATCTTCTTTATAGTAGAAGATTAAAATAAGGGTAAAAGAAAAGATAACACCTCAATTCTCACACCTCATTCCCTGTTTATAATCCATTGGGACTATTGTGTATAATTTATTCAATTGTACACAAAGCACAAAGCCAAGATTAAAATTTTATTGCTGATGAAAAAAGGATCTACAGTAAAATGCAAGAAATTAAAAAGTAGTCAACTCGCAATTTTCGCTAAAAATTAAATTTGAACCTGGATAAATGGTCAATAAACTCTTCAACTTTAATGACGTCATCCAATCTCCTCACAATTGCGCACTAAGGGAATATTGAGAAAAGTGCTGACGTTTCAGTGAAGTGAAACCCTACTGATAGCCCTTTGAAAAAGGCTGAGAAAGGAAAGCATTTCCTTCATCCAAATAATTGTGTCAGGAAATGGTACTCAATCACAATCTGTATTTTTAGTCAAGTAATGTAGACATTTAAATAAAGTGACAGGAATTACAAGTTTCTTATTATTCCCATGTGAGTCATTTGTTTTCGCAACTAAAATTTATTAGTTAAATTCACATACTTCAAAAGAATAAAAATGAGAATGTTAATTTTTAGAATATTATGTTGTTGAAATCACAAACTAGAAAAATATAGTGCATTGTTTACAACACATATTTTTGTGTGTCTGGAACAAATGGTGTCTTTTACCATTTAATTTCTATTTTTATTTCCAATTACAAGACAATTTCAGCTGTACAATTAATGAAGAACATTTCTTCTTATTTCTTCCAAACAATTTATTTTCAATCTACGACTTGGTGAATGAGATTTTAATTACATTTTGTTTGTCAGCCAAATGTAATTTTTTTTTTACCTTTTTCAATCTACTCAACTATAATTTCAGGAAATTTCATTACCTTCATATTTTTAATTACTGCATTGATAGCTCATGTATCCAATCATCGATACCAATGTAATAAAATCAGTGCTTCAACTATTTCATCAAGAAAATAACAAGTAAAATTTTTAAAATGTTGTCGAATAACAAATAAAAATAAATACTTCGTTCTAGTTTTATAAGCACATACAATATCAATAAAATTTTTGATAATTCCTCAAAGACATATTTGATGAAATCAAGCGAGATTTAAACCATTCATACATACACAAACATAATAAAACAATTTAAATTCAACTTTTACGCCTTCGATAGCACATTAAAACACATATTTGTCATTGCCAATCCTAATTTATTGAATATGCAAATTACTCTAATCTTTAATTAATTCCTGATTTAATCATCGACTATCGATCAGAAGCAAATTAATGTGTTTATGCATTCTCGTGCTAGCTACCATTTTACTCAAATTTAATTACTTATAAACTAACGCCCAAGCTTAGTTGCACTCAAACTGTGATTTAATATCACTGTATCAATTCGCTCTTCAAGAAGTAAATATTTACTTTAAAATTTACGTAAAAATCAAAGCAATTCTTTAAATCAAAGTAAGCAAAGAATCATATAAAAGCCAATTAAGAAATTTGACTCACATTTTCTTTCTCTAATTCTCACATTTGTGAAAAAATTCTTATTGCACATAAATCATTTAATAAAATTTAATACTAAACAAAGAACATACCTTTAATATTTGTTGTTGAATCTATTTGATTGATTTGCAGTCATCCATCAATCCACACAAAATCACTCATGCAAATGCATTTGCTAATTAAAAATTTGACTTTGCTTTAGTAGCTTGTTGCCATCGGATACTTAAAGTTGATTATTCTTAAAATTCTCATCATCTTCACCTGGAAACGTTTCAATAAAAACAGTTAGCTTCGTCTTTAAAATTAGTCTAAGAACAATCGTACAAAGTAACTTTACAGACAAGATGGAATTACTACAGACTTTTCTTAGAATAAAAAATATAGTAAACTCGTTCTTAATTAGATTGCGTTTGCGTTCTTGGATTATATATTTATTAGCTAAATACGATTTATAGACTGGTTTCATGAGTTGGTTACGGTGTATAATGATGAAGAATGCCACATACATTAGTGCAAATTCAAAAGCTGCTTTGCAAATAAATTAGTCTCACTACACTGTGAGGTTTGGCATATAAATCATGCCAAAGTACATGTTTTCTAACCTCATTTGAATTTGTTCAGAAGTAATAAAGCTAGAAAAAAACATTAACATGCATTCCTTTAGAATTTTATATTTTACAAATAATAAAAAATGAATCGACAAACTTTCATCAGTAAGTTGTATGCTCGTATGTTCTAACAAAAGAATACTCTGCTCAAATATTTGCAATAAAAACGAATTAAATGGGCATCAATTTTATTCAAGGTAAATTCGAAATAAATAATTTTAAATGTACTGGAAATAAGTTGGATATAGTGTATTATTCACGCTTAACCGCACTAATTTTGCGTCTGTCATTAACGATGGAATTTGAAACAGGTGTTAGAGAGATATAGTGAGTTCTATTGGTGGTTAATAAACTAGAGCGACTGAATCTCTGATCGTTTTCTAAATCATCCAAATTCAGTTACTGGCACCGCTCAAGTTTAAAGTGCTAAAAAACATAAGAGAAAATTTTAAATCTTAAGTAATGTACTCGTTACTAAACGTCAAAAGTTTTGTCAGGCAAAAAATTTCGCATCAAAATAAAGAGAAACGAATCGTGCATTCTCAATGAGGAAATAAAAAGCTTTAGGTCTATCATAATATGCATTATTAACTGCGATATAAAAACGTGTGCGGAATACATGAGTTTGCCATTAAAAAATGACTATATTGAAAAATGCTAAAATCAACATATTATAATCTAAATGTAAGTTCATAATAAAAAATTTTCAAAAACTATTTCCACAAAATTTTAAGTTTCCCCAACATTTTATAGACAAGTTTTAATGAAATATAACTAATTTAAAAATAAAAATATTAAATCTGCTCTTAACGTATAGCACTAATGTGCTGCAGTGAAGTGTTGATCTAAGCTTTTTAATCTGTACTAAGAAAAATAAATTTCTCATCAAATTGCTGAGAAATATATTCACAAAATCATTTAATAAATAGCAATAACCTGTAAAAATTATGCATAAACTCGATAAATTAACATTCTCAAAGAATGTGCAAACTGAATCATTCATTTTAATTGCATGAATTCGCTTTAATTTGATTCACTGAATCGATTAAAAGGAATAAATCATATTTTCAAACTCTTATCGAAAGCCAATTTTTGCAAGTACGATAAAGAAAAACAAAAACTTTACTTCTAAAATTAAATAAGTTTCATTTGACGCTTGCATCTTCACTCCCTTTCACATAAAAATTGTTAATTCATGTGTACTACATTTCATTCTATCCCCAATAAGAAACCTACAAATAAACCTCATATTTACAACACATCTTTTTACATTTCTTAAAAAAATCAACATGAATTGACTATGAAAAGCTGTGGTAAAACAAGACAGAAATTTTGTTAAGTTGACTTTGGCCGAAGAACTCATTACATGCTCGGCTTTTGTATGTGTGAAAGAGCTTCTATCCCTTGCAAACTTGGCAAATGTCAGTTGTTGGAGTCTTAATTTATGGCACCCAAGATAAGTTCCAAGAGGGTATTCGCCTAACGTTTGCGGTTATGGCTTGGAATGTTAAAGAAAAAAAAAATAAAAAAAAAATAAATAAAAAAAAAGCAGTTTTAACTTCTCAAGACAAATGGATGCAAGTTTAGCTAAAGAAGAAAGTATGTGATTTGCTAAAATGTCATCCTGTCTAATTAGACTTCAATGGTTTCCTTGAAACAGCATTATAAAAATATAATTTCAGTTGTAAATTTTTAAAATTTACTTTTCTGCTTTATGCTTTTAACTGCTCCATGGCATTAAGTTTTAATGATTTCATTCTCTAGAATAAACTTCATATTCTGAGTACTTTTTTGAAACTGTATACTATCTCTCTTATAAATATAACAAATTATTTCTTTCTTTTTATATATATTATCTATATGCTGCAATATTATAAAAAATTTAAACTAGCATTTTCATTAACTAGAATAATTTTTTAACCCCAAAAGGTTAATTAACACTACTTTAAATATTTTTACACTTATTACCAGGTGTTTATGTTTATTTATACACAATTGTGACCGATAAATATTCACACTATCTGCCAGTTATTGGGAATGTTGGATAAGGGAGATTACAAGGAACAGCCCTAATTACCAAGTTGTGTTAATTAACTCTTGCCAGAAAATCTCCCTAGAGTTGAACAAACATGTGTGGAAGGGAAGGCAGCAGAAGTAATATTAAATATTTCTCTCAATTTGCATTCCACTAATAAGGTTGGAAAGTAATTTTAGTTCTGTTAATAAAATTAGTCCATTTCTAGTAAGCAAAGTTTGACCACTAAGGTGTAATATTTCAAATCAAATTCAAATTGCTTTACCAGTATCTATTACATCCTAACTTACTCAGCTCATGCAAATTTATACATTTTATGCTCTTTAAAACTTTTCAAAACTCAACTTTTCCTACTCATTCTCTAATTTCTCAACTTCACTTACAGGACGCTTGCGCCAAAAAAATATTTTTTTTATCACAACTGCCATAAATTTGAAAACTGACATATGTCATAAGATGTCAAGTCTGCTTTCGTTTAAGTAGGTTTAAACGACAAATGCAGACTTCAAATTTTTTTGAAATTTTAAATACAATTCATTTTTAAATATCATTAACTATTCTTTTAAAATACCTACGTATAAATCAAAGTTTCAAATCATGTTCAATAGTAAAAGGTATCCTGAAAGGTTTCCATTATATTATTCGTGTATTATGCAGCATTGATTTCTAATCCATTTATTACGTATGATTTGTGACGTGTCAGAATATTTGCTAAACTTATTAATGTTTGATGTGTGGTCGTACAAAATGCAAATTATTTCATATTTAAATATATCTTTGTAAACGGTGTGAAAAAATACAAGAAAAAATTATTTAAAAAAATTTAAAAAATTTTGTTGTCATTTTAAAAACTAAGTCCAGATGGCGTTAATTGTCATTGGTAGGTTAATATCAAATGATGCGAATAGAATGAGAAGTCTAGTACACTATTTTGCTGAAAATGCTGATTCCCTGTTCTTATTGATTTTACATACAAATCAAGAAAAACATTTAATACTTATTTAAAAAGAAAGCATTTTAGTGTGAAAAGTTTGTTGTGTCAGTAACATACCTCGATTTGAAAAGGCAGGCTGAATGACAGATTTTCCTTTATTTACCCTTTCTTTACCCTTTACTCTTATTACATTCTTATTTAGTCCTTTGATTCGCAAACTGTGTGGCGGATGTGTCGAAAGTTGTTACGAAATTTTAAATATCGTTTATGGTACAATGTAAGGGTGTTGCGAGGGTGCCGCAAAATTTCATATTTTCATTTCATTTGCTTTAATCACATCTGTAAATAATATTACATAATTAATAGCATTCAATTTAGATATAAGTGCTAGTAGCTAAAAGCTTTGAAACTGCACTATGATTTTGATGCTCCGTTACTTAAAAAAAAAAGGAAAAAACGACTACTAATTGAACAAAACATATTTATAACACATTCAAAATTAATAAACATAAAAATATAAATGCTTGAAATAATGATATGATGAGATATGACTGTATAATTAATCCTGTAGGCAGTTAAAATGTAATATTTAACCTTTAAATAAAGTTAATAATGCAGAAGTTGTGTGAATATGACATTGCAATTCAATCAGCTGGTTAAAGATGAAATTATCATGTACAGATTATTGCCGACGGAAGTAATTAATTCATTTGTCTTATTGAAAATTGTACAGTTTTCATAAAGCTATGCAAATATTTAAATAAATCATAAAGCTAATGTAGCTCATTTTCAAACCTAATTTTTTAATACATATTTTAAAATAAATGTGATCATTCCATTGAATGATAATAACTAAGTTTTCGAATTTTACTCGTATAAAATCATGCTGCCTTTTTGGATTATTTAAATTTATACTATGTGTTAATGTTATTTTAAAATTAATTTTGGCTTTATTTACATGTGTTCACTCCCGCTACTTTATAAGAAATACATTTACTCAAAAAATTTAAGCAAAGAATAATTAACAAACCATGGTCATCAATTTTCATGATTCATTCCGCCATTGCAGCGAATATATACTTAATATCTTGCTTTCTTTTTAAGTTTATGAATTATTTAACTTGAATAGCAAATACGAATAAAAAGTTAAAGCTTTTATTTTTATCTTTTTGTTTGCCTTTTCACTTATAAAACAAGTTAGAACTTATCATTAATAGTCATGAATACATAAACAAAAACACCATACAATTATAAAATTTGGTTTGATCAAGAATTTCGTTGATATTTAACTCTACACTGAAAAAAACATTTCGTATGCACATATGAAGTAATTTCCTTATTCGAGAATGATATTAGTTACCCGGCCCAGACTATAGCCGGTACAGGCCTCTAATGCGATGTCTACGTAGGTAACGTAGTTATGTTTTGTGTTTGGAGCTCTCGCAGTAGAAAGATTCACCAGAACTTCCAAACGTCTTAAGTCTGGACTGCTACTGTAATACTCATGAGCTATCGTAAGAGTGAGTGGAAACCATGTATAGTGGCGGAGCAAGGTCAGGTGGTACCCAGTGCGGAAAATTAATTTTTTGTCACCCCCCCTCCCCTTTATTGAAATTATTATGCTGACTTGTAAAGGTTAATTAATTGTCAGACGAAGTTATTAAACTTTTTAAATAATATTTTTTTTTTCAAAAAAAAGTGACGTGAGACCAAAAGAAATTTATTTATTTAAAAAACATATTTTTGCCATTTTGTCACCTCCCTCAGTGATGATACCCGGGGCGGCCCTCACCTACCGCACCCCCCTTCCTACGCCGCTCACTATGTACACTGTACTTAACTACTAAATTATGTTTTATTTTGTCAGTGATACAAGAATGTGAAATTCTGAAAAAGTAAAAAAGCTTTTTATAGTTTAATAAAAAATTTAAAAAATATTTAACGGACACATTTACTTATTAAATTTCATATATTTCGAGATTTACGCAATTAATTTCCGCTTCTTTTTGTATAGGTATGATATCGATATTGCAAATTTGTTTTTGTTTGAAACCGGTTGATAAAATGATTTCAAGCGTTGTTAGAGATGGAATGCGCAGTAAATAAATTATTCCTTTCGTACCTAAATTGCAACAATTTTGAATAAACAAATATCTCAAACATTTATTTTGTAAGCCTCGTGCCAAAATTCGTGCAATTTCGTCGTTAAGTTTTTCACATAACATAAATGACAATTTCTCTAAATTAGGAAACAGTTTTAAAATACTAAAAACATAGTAAGTGCTTTGTTCAAACCAAATATTTTCAAAGTCGTATAATGAAAACTCAGTTAAACGTGCACAATAACCGTTAATGCAATAGATGAAATGAAAATTAAACAAAAATAAACCATTTTTGATTGATAAATAATTCAAATTTTTCACACAAGTCAGAGTCCTTAGCATTTTTGGTGTGTACCCATTAGAAGATAGAGTAACTGTAGTTGCTGATGGAATTTCACAAGCAATTATTTCCAAAGCTCTTTCAATAAGTTCAAATGCTCCATCTAATTCGAATACTGATAACCGGTTTACATTCCAAAGTAACTTCTTTGGCATTGTAAGTAGCAATAAACAGTTACAGTCAGCATCTTCTAACATAGGCAAATTCCATACAGCTTCCATATGTGTTAGTACAGACACTGGCATATTTGCAATTTTTAATACTCTTAATTTAAGTTTTGTTCGTGAACGCGGTGACCATAACATTCTTAAACCAACATCCGTGACATCTGTATTGTTCAAATTAAGTTCTTCTATTGCTAACTGAGACAAAGTATACATTGACTCGTTTCCTATAGTCACATATTGTAAATCTAATTTTTTTAGTCTGGGTGATGCTATCCGCAACGTTTTGCACATGGCATCAGTTATAATGCATTCTTTAGGTATCTTTAATTCTCTCACATGCTGAAATGAAAAGAAAATAAATTGGTCTAAATAACACTAATAAAAATTATATAGTACATATAAACTCACTCTCATTTTTATACCACAAATTTCTAGAAAAAGCGTAAAGTTAAAGTCCTTATTTCTAAAATTCATGTTTAATTTCTTCTGTCCGTCGTAAACAAATGGCGCAACGTGAAATGTCTTAATGCCTACTTTATATCTAACAAGTCGTGTGAATAATTCATCTATAAGATGTTTAGCTGAAAAAGTAAAATCAATTTGTTAAAAAAAGTTTCTTTCGTTAAAGCAAAAAAAATTATAGTAACTTACGAAGTTTTTGAATGTACGTTATCAAGCTTTGTTCTCTGACATATGGTGAAAATGGCATTGAACTGTAGCATCTGGAAGCTTTTGCTTTTGTATATCCTTTTCTTATTCCCAAAAATTTTTTTAGCAGTCGCAAAAGACATGTTATAGCTAATTCAGTTAGTCTGCATGGAAACATTCTCGTTGCATAGCTTTCCATAAAGTAATAAATATAAACAACCTCTTCATAATTTATAGGAACATAAGATATTTGAAGGTATGTTGCACACAAAACTTAAGCAATTTTGACGAGCTTCATTTTTTTGTTTAAAGATCACATTACGAGCGCAATATCATAGTTTTAATTTTTATTTTGACGAAGGAATTAATGTATGTAAAATTTTTGCATTTTTTATTATGCTTGGCATATACAGCCCAGACAAAAATAAAACGGAACAATAGCAAATGATAAACACGAGTTTAACAATATACTTACAATATACAATGCAATGACTATTCATTATCTTTTACACTCTTAATATTTTGTGTGCTTTAAACAGAATTATTGTTTCATATTCATATAAATTTTATCGAGTATTTTTATAATAATTTTCTTAATACATTTGCATTTAACATTATTAAATGAGCGATGAAACTCAGTAGCGATTACTATATATGGCTATACAATATAAATGTTAAAATGTTCTTGTCTGAATGACATTTGAGCTTCTTGTAATATACGCATTCGCGGTCCCATTGGTATCCCTATCTTCTGAAGACGTTCTTCAGTTAAATAAGGTAATTCGATCATACCGATTCTTTCATTTTCAAAATTGGACGCATATTTCTGTAAAGAAAAAATATGATCAATCCCCAATTAAATACAGAAATCATTAATTATACCTCATATCCCAATTTCTTAAGAAAAAGCCTTAATAATGGAGGTTCGTCTCCAAAAAATCTGAAAAAAATATACATTTATTACTATTAAATTTACAGAACAAGACTAATTTAAGTACACATACTTAGCTAACTTCTTAATTCTTGTTGGATTAGTCATTGATGGAATAGACGACCTAAAATTATCCCATTCAGTCGATGCCCCTCCACGAGCAGGTTTACCATTACCACCACCAACATTTAACCTCAATGCCATACACTGATCAGTTAACTGATTTACTTCTCTACGAAGACCTTCAATCTCCTACAACAATGTATATAAATATACATTAATTAATTCTGTTTTAATTTAGATAAACAGAACAAACCTGAAACATCACATGCTGAGTTCTCATTTCAGAGCTCAAATGAGCAACACTTCGTGCTAAAGTAACCACATGAGATTCAAGACGTTGGAACCGTTTAGTAACGCCCCTGTTTACATTTTATTAAGTTAGTTCACTATAAAAACATAAATAAATCATATATTAACTTACTTAGGCTCAGATCCTGTTCGCCTTTTATCATGCATATAGCGTTTATCAGCATATCCCCGCGTTTTACTAGCAGAACTAGCATATCCCTTTCCAGTAAGGGAAGACAAACTACCATGAACTTTACGTTTGCCTTTAGACTCGCTTAAGGTTTTTTGACTTAGTTGACCATTTCGTGATTTTACTCCGAGCATTTTAAGAACCTGAATATTAAAAAATAAACAAATAACTTGAAACAACTTATTTTTTCGAATATAATAAAGATTTTTAATTACCTCTGAGTACATTTGCTCCAATCCTTCCAATTGTCTTCTTAACTCGTGCACATCACTTGATGGACTGCCTTCACCGTCAGTACTTTGGCTAGTACCAACACTAACATCATCCAAAAGACTTTCCATATCCAAACCCGTAGTTGTTGATGTCATATCACCATCTCCAACTTCGTGTAAACGCGTTAAACTAGGATTAGGCACTAAAAATAAAATTTAATTCAGTAAAAAAAATCATATTCTACATAAAATTATCAACATCTTACTTATCGGTGCTCTTAACTTAGCCCTTATTTGATTAGAAGTTGGCATAGTACTATTTCCACTACCAGCAGATCTGCTGTTACGGTTGTAGCGTACATCTTGCATTCGATTTTGCCACTGACCAATCCGTTGAGGAAGTCTTTGTTGAGCAGACCATTCTTTTGATTCGGATAAATGACCAGCAGATGCCTCATTTAATGTTGGAGTACTACAAAGTCAATGTTATTATTTTTGTAAACAAATGAAGCAAATTTTTAATTACTACCTTAATGACATTTTATATTTCGATGGCAATCTAGAACTCGAATTCGAACCTGCAGCATTTTTATTTGGTGTTAAAGGTGGCAAAGGCGGAGTAATCGACGTACTGTCACTAACAGTTGATTCAATGCTTCGAGAGCTACTTTGAACCAGCGCAGACACCGATTGATTTTTCATCATTTGATGCAACTCCTTTTCCTGCTCATCTTTCCGGCACGATTGCAATGGAGATGCATCAGATGACTCCATACTAGAATCAAACGTGCCACCACTAAGAGAACTAGACTTCACTGAAGCCGCCATTGTTCCTCTACCAGATTCAGATGCTGTGTGTGTATTTGACGTGTGAGGATTTTTGTCATAATCTGAACTACTTCCTGAAGCACGACTATTTGGTGTCGTATTGTAGAAAGAATCTGTTAACATTCCTTGATTATATTTCAGTTTGTCATTAAACATAGTCTTTTGCGGAAACTTAATATCAGACGGCAAAATAATTCCTTGCTGATGGTAATATTGAAGATCTGTCGAATTTTGATAATGATTATATGGTGCGCATTTGGTTGGTTTAGGACTGACATTGAAACTTTGGCTGTTGCCATTTATCTTTGGTTCTGTAATTTCTTGAGATTGCTCCTGCCCTTCACTTGTTGGTTCACTGTTTTCTCTGTCTTCTGATTTTAATACAGTATCTTGTGTCTCTGGCGTATGTTCATGTTTCTGTGGTAGTCCATTAGTAGGCCAAAACCGTTGTAAACTTTCTGCTGGATGATGTTGTCCATTTAACGGCCAATCGGAAGGAACCCTTAATATTTATTTAAAATTTAAGTTGCTATTATTTACTCAACCAAACAAATTAATTTTACCTGTTCTGATTTAATCCATCCGCATTCCCGCCATTTGATAATACTGGCATAGCGTGGTAAGTACGAGGACTCATCTGAGGTTTATTTTCGAGTAAAACTTGTCCGCGAGATCCTTCATTACGTTGATTAGGAGTAGATGGCTGTAAAAAATAAAGTTGATCTATAAATTATTTTAACTTACAATTATAAAAAATAATTGATAATTGATAAAAATTACCACATATCCTTCATCTTCAAGACCTGGATTACTGATACCATCAGGATAAGATATTGCTCTTCGCGAATTAGGCAATAACGGTTCGCCTTCTATCAACATAATCTAAACCAACAAATTATAGAATATGCGGTTTTTTAAATTATTAAAAAAATTATATTTACTCTAGCTCGGTCGGGTTCTCTTTTTGATTGATTTTGATCGTCGGTTGTGTGGTTTAATAAAGCTCTCCATCTGTGCTGAAGTATGAGTTCTTTATTTGATGCATTCTGCTGGATATCAATAAAACGTGTTTTTTTAATTAGAAACTGGCAGCTCAAGATAATTTTTATTTTTTTTTATTTTTTTTTTTTACAATTTTTTGCATAGCTACGTTGATACGTGAAGAAGTTTTAAAGAGCGAGTTGCATATCAAATTATCTACATACCTTTCGTTCGTCCACCCACATTTGGGCGCGTGGTGGCGGCACTCCGCGCTCAGGTGCAACTGCTGCATGTGAGGTGCGTGATCGTTGAGTTAATTCTGCCAACTTGGGAATTCGAGGATTTGGAGAGTCAATTTTCTTGTCGGTCCATTCGGCTTGCGTCATTTCCTTTCTGGTCTAAAAACAAGTAGAATGTAAAATATCTGTATTTTTTTACAACTTACAATATATCACTTCCAGTCGTGCTCAACAAATTATTTTTAATTAATATATAGTAATAACACATCAGCTTTATCTACTGTACATCCTATCAAGTATGTTAAATAGTTTAAAATTGAACTTTAAAAAGAAGAAAAAAAACTAGTTCGTGTTGAAATTGCTTATTTAAAAATATTTATTTGTCACATGTTTACCACACATAATCATAATTATTTTTTTTATTCATTTCATATATGCCTATCTTAGCAATTTGAATTTTAAATTTAAAAAAAGAAAAAATTTAAAAATAGTAAACAGTGACA
Source organism: Geophilus carpophagus (assembly GCA_034687075.1). Lineage (NCBI taxonomy): Eukaryota > Metazoa > Arthropoda > Chilopoda > Geophilomorpha > Geophilidae > Geophilus > Geophilus carpophagus. Next base: position 14,315 of record JAQFZN010000142.1, on the reverse strand, counting down.
GTTTAAAATCTTCATATTTTATTTTAAAAAACGTGCTTTTGATTTGAAATGAAACCTAAAACCCTGGGAATGTGAAAAGGCAACTCAGGTCATTCCCTCTTGGCACCCCCTTTGACATTGCTCTCGTAAACTTGCTAACATCTGACACACCTGACCTATCACTTTTCCTTTTCTATTACAACATTGCAACTTTCAATTAACACTCACTGGTGGTGGATATTTGGATGAGTACATGTGCAGTGGGACTGCCACTTCACCCATAGTCCCTGGCAGAAATGGTTCGCTGCCAAACTTCTGATATGTATCTGGTGGAATTGGAGGCATCCTGTATGGGGGAGGATAATATGGACGAGGTGGAGGCACCGATTTATAAGCAGAAGACTCTGTAAAACAAAAATAGAATTGTGAAACAAAAAAGAACAACCAGTCGCGTTTATTATTCAAACACCTGCTCCAATCACAACTTGAATCTCAAGTTGTAAAGAAATATGCCCTTTGACCTTGTTGCAGACAATAACCCCATTTATCGTACCCTCCCTAATTTCCCTGGAATGAGTAATGCTAGCTCGGAGCACATGGGTAATTGGTAGGGGCAAAACCTTGTTTCATGTTTATGTGGAAAAAAAAACTTAAGTATGTAGGCGAAAATTCAGATTTAAACTGAATAGCCAACAACATCCTATTTCTGACACGTTTGAGATAGACAGTCGTGCATCGATAAGTGCAGGATGTAGATTAATAAAATTCACGAATGTTTTCTTCAGAACAAAATTTAAATTACGTCCGGTAGTGCTTGCTTGAAAACGGATATGCTCGAGGTATTTCTATCAATTTCTATCAATATTTTGTACCAAATTTTATAACTATCATCTACTAATTAAGTAAATAATTTTTAATTACTCACAGATGTTAAAAATAAGTTTAAATTGCAAGTAGCTGTGTAAATCAACTTTAAAAAACACAGCAGGATAGTTTCTACGTACTTGACATTTACAAGTTTGTTTATCCCTCTATAATCCTATTACTCAGCACTTACTTACTAATGTGATAAAATGCAACCAAGTTAAATAAAAATCAGGAAAACTAACCTGTTGGCTATATAGGTTGTTGATCCAAATAACTTCCAATAGTTATACACATATAAACAAAACCAAATCTAAAATCCAGGTCTGAGAAAAAAGGGCTTGTTCAGTCAAGGTCAGAGACAAGACGAGATACAAGTCTTTCCCCTACATTGCACTTTAGTTCAGTGAGGTAGACGATTAAAACGAACGCCAAGAGACCAAGTAAATTATACCTGGAGGGGGCAAGCAAGGCTTGATAATAGAGGAGTTATTTAGTTTTTTTTCTGAGCCTCTGGTTATTTCCATATAAAAAAAAGGTAATATTTTTCTAAAAGCAACTCAATCCGATTTCGTTGAGTTAGAGATAAGTTGAAATTGTGAATTATTATTGTCATTATTTAAGTGTGAAAAGCAGCGTTTTAACAAATGTGTAAATTAATTAGGAAAGATATGTATACGGGTTAATATTTTCACTTTATCAACTTCTTCATTAAGTGGAGGAAATAAGCTAGAATCACGCACATCGTATTTCAACTTGCAATTAAAATTTATAGAAAAACTTGCACAAACACAGGAAATTTTTTACTATGGTACTTCCTACTTTAAAAACATTATAATTCGTTTAACATCGTGAAATTTATAACCTTCAGATTTTTTTAAAGTTTAGTATTCACAAGAGAAAAATATACAAAATATATTTTACCTGATATATTGTCTGTGTGCATAAGTGTGGTAAATAAATTAATCCTATCAATAGTCATGTCTGGACCAAACATCCATTTCTGTAGAGCCAAGAGCTCAAACTGAATGAAAATAGGTAACTTGTCTTCTTACCTGGAGGCCTCAGGCCAATCGGTTCATGAGGGTGGGATCGTTGCAGTGCAGAGAGCCGTGGGGGCAAGGGCGGAGCTTTGATTTCTGAAGTTGATGGGGAAATTTGCAATTGCAAGGGAGATTCGGAAACCGACTCTTCATCCATCTGTTAAAAAAAGTATAAATTGATACTTAAAAAATTAATAACTTGTTGGTTTTGGCCGCGCGTAACACGGAAAAGAGTAATAGTGTGTATGTGATCTAAATATTTTAGCATGTAAATCACTTAAAAATTCCTCTTTTATTAATTATAAATAAGCTAAAGAGTAGTAGTTGTGAGTCACGATTGGGGTTAAAAGTAATTAACTTGCTCCCGGTTCTTAGCCCCACTTTTTCCTAAGTATTTTGAATTAATCGTGATAATAAAGTCCTTAAGAGGGTTGGTTTCGAGTCTTTTTGCTATATTTTTTCTCGCAAGAAATACTTTTGTTATTTAAATGTACGGTCCCACATCCTGAGTTTTGTTTATTGATTATACGTTTGATGCTTAATTTCTAAGAATTAAAATCATAGAAAATGATAGACTGCTGTTGTGCTTTACAGTTTTTAAAAAAATAATAGAAAAATGAACATAAATAAAGTTGTTATACAAATGTCAAATTCCAGGTTACTGACATGGATCATCTTTTTTTTCCTTCAAGATAAAGTGATAAAAAGCTTAGCTGAAACCCATAAAAATAACATTTGCATAAATAAATAAATATGAAACGCAACAGCACTCAAATTGATCTGATTTTAATTCAACCATAAAAAAAGTTAACTCCACCCACTTCAGGATTTTGACGAGCAGCGTTGACATTTTTTGTCTGCATCCAAACTGCGTGAACTTTTTTCAATCTGCGAACATAAAAAGAGAAAAAAATTCTAAACATGTATGATCAAAACAAATTTAAGAGAAAAAAAATAAATGGTTGGTTAATTATGAAATCCAATTTTTTTTTCTCCCCTTTTCAAAGGCAAACAACAAAAGGAAATTAATAAGTTATGTTACGTTTCCTTCAGCTTGAGAACATTTCGAGTAAAACTTTTTAAGTAATTTTGGTAGGGATGAAATAACTGTAATTATTCTCCTATAATTTTACCTTGAATTTAAACGTGTTGGAAATTAACAAGTTTGAATAAAGAAATATCAACAGACTGGCTATAAAAACTCAACGAAATAATTCAACTTTTTTTTCGGCTAAAAAATTTCTCACCTTAGGGATGAAATTCCAAAGCAAAAAAAATGTAGGGGAAATATCAAACGTAACAAGTGACTGATAGATTTTATATTGGTCAGTTATTAACTGCACGTACAAGTGCAAGCAACCATTTCAAAATGCTAAGAATAAAATGAACGAATTTAATTCGTGTCACTGCAATTTGTAAGGCTACTTCTCAGGCTCGTTCTCGTAGTAAGAATTGATATGGGAATGAAATTCACAGTGCATTATTTTTGTGTTTTTTTTTATAACTAAATGTGAGAATAAGTTTTAAACGAGCTATTAATATATCTATTCATAATCATTAAAAAAAATAATAAAAATTGGATTATTATTGTTTGTTTATTTGCTACTCTACTTGTTATTTAGTTGAAAAAATTAAAGAAATTTTTTTAAACTGAATAAAAGTAAACACAAGTTGCATCTTTCAAGGTAATATTGCAAAACTAATAAACAGCTGAATGTCAAATAGCTTCTAACTGAAGTGTGACTTACATTTTCTCGTGGGAAACCAAGTTGTTTGTTGAACAAGTCATTTTTTTAAAAGAAAAGTTGTATAATTTCTTTGTTTTTATAAATTAAATAAATATTTACTAATACTAAATTAACCATTATAAATTTAAATATTAGTAAAATAAAAAATTTGGCGAAACCATTGCTTTACGAACAACTACTTACCTTAATAGCTGCAAAAACAGAGCACTTTTTTTCATCTTTACAAAAAAGAAGAGAAAATGAGTGTGAATTAACTCTATACTCACCAAGTAGTAATCTTCAAACTAATTAACATGTTTTAAAACTTATGATCACATCCAAATGAAATGCAGCATCCAAATGAAATGTTGTAGTTGACAGTACCGACCTATCCATGTGAACCGCAAAACCAGTGCAGCACAAGACACAAAGGTGGGAACCTTGTGTTTCCACCACTTTATCCCTATGGGACTGATTAATCCCTGCGGCCAAATCTGTGTTTTTCTTAAAAGAAATAACTCTAAAGTCAACCTCTAAACGATATAATAGTACTGTATTGGGATGTTCCAACTGTGCACTATAACTATTCAATAGAGATCTTAAAAAAAAAAATTTTACGTCATGCATCACCCGAAGGGATAATAGAAATTTCGATTTAAAATCAGCCACCTGGAAGCTCCATGTTCCATGAGTTCACACAGGAAGCAGGTGTGCTTTCATATCCGGATGAAGACATCCTAACGTCCCAACTGCTCAGCTTAGTGACAAACAGGTCACTATTATCAAACAAGTAACGTATTTCACAATTTAAATTTTGAACTGGTAAAAGAAGGTAAAAGCTTTAAGTTCAAGCGCTTTACACAAATCTTCTGTTCCAACAATTTTCTACTTATTAAAACTACACAAATTTTTTAATATAAAAAAATTTATTTCATTGCAATGAGTACAATAAGTAATTAAATTACCAAAACTATTGATTTTGCAACCATTGTTGTAATATATTTATTTTACTAAATGTTATGCCAAATAATTAAAAATATGAAAAATAGATTTAATCAATTGGAATGCTTTATACCGATTTATTGCAAACGAAAATAAAGACGTTAATTATAAAAGAATGAATATATTTATAATTTCGATACATTAGATAAAACTGAAAAATTGTTGAACTAACGTCCCAATTTATCTAAAATATTCATTCCTTTTTCTAAGTATTCTTCTCTCATCAACCAGAAGCAATCACTGTCCTTCATTACTTCCGCCAATACTGCACCACCAATGAAAACCATGTCCTTCCGTCCAGGAGGATCTTCAATTCGAATTTTAAATTTCTACAAAAATAAAAAGAATAAGTAGATATTTAAAATTCTTTAAACTTCTCTTAACACAGTACTACAAATGTCACAAAAAAAGAAACACGAGATTTGACCCAACTAATGTACAGGACACTGATCAGTTGGTGACCCAAAATTGTATTTCAAAGTATTTTTTTTTAATTTAATCTGTAATTAATTGCTTCATTAAACTAATTTACAATTTTTTTTCAAACTTATCAACAAAAAAAGCATAAAATCAATCCAGGTCTATTTGCTCGTAAATTGACATTGACCAAACTCAAATAAGAATGAGATTAATGTATTTTCACACTTAAATGCTCCTTAAAATGCGTAAGAAAAAAAAAATTTAATGCCCCACTTACCATTTTTTTAGGATTTTTATTGATTTTATTTGATTTTATGGGTTTTACTTCGAAAGTTGTAACTGAATAAAAAAATTAATTTTTTACTGCTCACAGTCGAATGTTCCTCTGTAATATGAGCTAGCAAATAACTCTAAACTTGTAGAATTTATGCGTGAAAATGTAGTAATTTTGCACTTTCGTTTACATAGGATTTAAAAAAGTATTTGATTATTTACTCAAATTTACGTTGTAAAAAAAATTATTAGTACTTTTGAGAAACCTTAAGAGATACCTCAGACTATAGTCAAACATAATATATTTATTAATTTATTCTCAAACTAATTGAGACGAGATAAATCAAACGCTGAACAGAGAACTGTTTTATCATTAATAAGTTCAACCTACAAAACAAATAAATTACCAAAATAAAATATAAAATAATTACCGCCAATTTGTCTGTATCTCCTTTAAGAACCTTCTCTAAGTGCAACTGTTTAATTTCACGTTCCAATCTACTTGGAAAACCAGGATACATGGTTGAACCTCCAGAGAGTATAATATGCTTGTACAAGTCTGTTCGGATGTCAATTGTGGCATTCTGAATGGTACTAAAAACCAATTCTGCAATTCCTAGTCCTTCAACATTGATTAAATGTGGTTGGAACAAAGCTTCTGGAGCTTCAAATCGTTCGCCTCCAACTTTAATTATGCGGCCGTCTGGTAACTAATAAAATTAATTAAAATAAAAAATAAAAAAAGTATAACTGCATTAACTAATATTGAACTTACTGTATAAGATTCGACTAACACTGTTGTTTCAAGGGCTAATTTCTTTTCCTGTTCTATATTGTATCCAATATAACACAATTTTTCTTTCATCATTCTAACGGTCTCAAAGTCAGCCGAATGGTTAAACGCATAACCACGCAGCAATAGTAACTATTTATAATATCTTATTTTTAGTTACATAAACAATCACAGTTAAAACACTAACGGGTTTCGTAGAAACATGTTTTAAAAACTGTTAATTTTGTCACTTTCTTGCAATAAAATAAAACTCATTAAAACATGTTGCTTGAAACCCCAACTGAACATACTTTTATTAAATATCGTGTGATGTCACGACCAGCAATATCTAAACGTCGTGTTAAACAAGGAAGCGCTAATCCTTCATAAACTGTACAAATATGGGTAACTCCATCTCCTGAATCAACTACAACTCCTGTGAGCAATCCTTGGGCGTAAAGTGTTAAAACAGCTTGAATTGCAATATAACCTCCAGCAAAACGATATTTTTCAAACATAACCTGGAATAGTTTAAGTAAAATATTAAAAATCAAAACTTAAAAATTAAATAATGTATTTTAGCAAATATAAAATAGATGGGCATACACTTTTACATGCCTCAAAACCTGAAGACATATTTATTAATGTTTTTGATATTTAATTTTTAATTGCTACTAATATCCGCTAAAATACATCAACAATTTATTGTTAGATTACTTCAATCATTTTTTCTCGATTTTTTGTAGGATTCATCGGTGGTTCCGTCAACAAAATTTTACACTCGGTAGGACACAAATCCAACTTGTCTTTGCCAAAAGTATAATCCCAAACATGACACATGTCTTCCCAATTTCTCACAATTCCATTTTCCATTGGGTACGTAACTTCCAGCATTGAGCGCAGTTTACTTGCTTCATCGCCGATCATCAAATCCTGTAACAGAAACAAATTTTAATTTTTTCCTATAAATTAATAGTTACCGTTACTCAGTCCTTTAAAACCAATTCTACATAAAGACACTAAAAATCATATTAATTACAACAGTTTCATGCAAATTAGATAAAACATTTAAACACTACCAAAAATCACCTTTTCTCTATCTCAAATACAAAAAAAAATCAATATTTGAGCAAAAACAACAAAAACTTGCAATGGAAGTTTCATATAGTAGTCATAGTCATTACAAAAAAATGATTCAAGCAGAGTATAAATAGGAATCATGCAAATTTGGTGAAAAACGACTTCTACAGAATCCAGACAGCAACTGGTAATAGATGTTACTTACTTGTCGATTATTACTGCACTCCTAGGCAGCACGTGTTGAAAAGATGCACCATTCTCAATTTACATACTTTTTAATTTTTTCAATACAAGAAAAAAAAAACTTTTTCTCTAAGTTGGAATTCTCTAATTTTTTTGTCCTCTTTTATGAATAATTTTGAAAACTCGTGTGCAAACTTCAGATCAACTCACCTTTATCATTCCGCCCTGTGTATAAAAATCAATATTATAAAAATTTGTTCAAAGGGGACTCAATATCTAATAAATTCATAACATTATTAATTAAAATCTTGTATTGCGATTTTTTTTTACCCGCACGATTTTAAACGCATTGAATTTATTCTTAAATTATACATACCTTGATTTCGATGTCGCCTATTTTGCTGGCTGCTCGAATGATGGGTCTGCCAACCATTGATGGAAATATGAAAGTTGGGAAGTTTGAACCGGCATATCCACATTTCACAAACTAAAATTCAAGAGTGTAAGAATCATCACTAAAAGCTTTATATATTAGTCAACCATCACGTCATCAAACTCAGGCCGAACCATCTTGTTTAAAAAAATTCTTAACTTGATTTAATTTTAGTTTAATAGCAAAAATATAAACATCTAAAAGTAATACTTGTGTAAAAAACGAGATACAACCTTAATTCTAATTACAATTTTGAATATTTCCTGTCCCTCCCACTACGAACACACGAAATAGTTAGGCCTAGTCTTATTATAACTCGACTTGTATTACCCCAGTGCCATTATCACAAACAATAACTTTACGTCCTTTTGAATCCATAGCTGTTGGAATAAATAATCTACTAATTAAATTCTTACAGCTTCATGTGATTTTCTCCTATTTCTTGTCGGCGTATCAGCCGCAACATGGACGTCAAGTTTAATCAAAATGAAAAAAAAAAGTCGGAAGCGGAAACGCTGAGCAGTATGGGAAAAAAATACATTAAAACGATTATAATAAACTAGAGACATCTAGCGTCAATTTCTATTGAATTTTCAAATAAAGAGACTTAACAGCAGAGTACAATAAAGAACAAATTATAATGCAATATTACGGGGTATTTGTGAGGCTTTGATCTAGTTTTAATGTTGGTGATCACGGTTAAATCTTACTTTATCATATACCGTCGTTGCTGATTCTGAGGCAGTGTTGGGCGCGGCGCGGATATCCGCGGGTTATCCTCGCGGATTGCGGATTTGCGGTGCGGTGCGGATAAGCTGATCCAATCCGCGGATATACATTGTATTGCATTCCATCGTACATGCTTGGCAATAATCATCCACAACTACGAAAAATAAATACAGTACAGATAATTTTTTAAGTCAGGATTTTTTCATTGATTAATGTGGCTGCTTCTAACTATCCCAATTAATTACAAATGGATCTATAACTTATATATCTAAACTTATTTTGCATTTACAGAATTGTGCACAAGTTCGTACAAAATGACAAAAAGCGTAAATGTAAAACAGTTTAAAATAAAATAAAAATTAAATTAAAAAAATTTTGCAGCTAAAAAATAATTTTATTTAAAAACAATTGCTTTATTTCATTCTTATAGTTCTTATGTCTATAGATAAATTAATTTCTGTAACTTATCTCACAGATAAAATTAAGATTTCTTAAAATCACATTTTTTATGATAACATCATAGCGAGATAAACGGAAGATAAATTTTTTTCAATATACTTTATTCAATAGTTTTAACTTAAAATAGATTCCGCAAATTTTTATGATGCGAGATCATTCATTAGATACATATGGGAGACTTCCAGTCATGGGCATACATCCAGCATTACGTCATTCTTTATAATTGAGTAAGAATTCTATACAGTTTTATACGACATAATAGGAATATATGATAAATATACTTTTGCTTATGTTTGATAGTTTTAAACTTTGAAAACGGCCATAAAGTTATTGCACTCGCGTTATAAATTTAGTTGAATTTTTTTCTCTCAATGATTATTTTAGTTTATAGTAGTTTAGAGACGAATGGAAAACTTAAAACGAAATAAATTGAAATCTTGAGTCATTGAGCAACATGCAGAAAATTTCATTACATTTTATTTACTTAGCTTCTACAAATAAGTAGTAAGATTTATTTTTATAATTAAGCATCAAACTACATTATATTTAAGATTAATGTTGTGATCGTGTCTAATTAACACTAACTTCCAACTTTTACTGGAATAAGAACACAAACTTGCACAGTGTTGTCTGGACCTATTAGCTGCCAACGAACTTTAAGCTCAATCTAATAAAAGATGATATAGAGAAAAAAATAATAAATTTCACAAAATAGTTATATAATAAGTGGGTTAATACCTCCGGATAAGATGAAAGGACATTCATAGTCGATTTGTAATGATAAGTTTGCCCCGCTTCAATGCTGCATGGGTCAGGTTTTGGGTCAAGTTTAGCACATGCATCAGGTGGTCCAAGTCCAAGATATGGCATTGGAAAATCTCCGATCATACCATGAACAACATGCTTGAGTGTGTTGGAATTTGCAGCTAAAAAATAATTTTATTTAAAAACAATTATTTTGAATGAAATAAAAATTTTATAGTAAAATGTTTTTATTTACATGGTTTGAAATCAATTTCAATATTAACTGAGTTGCCTCGTTTTAAAAGACATCCTCCATCTCCATGTGGTGGACAAGGGTCGACTCTTACATCAACAACTTCGCCATTACTAGCAGGAGCAGCTGAAAATATTTTTTTTTATAAAAATAAATATTTTGTTGTGAAAGTAAATATGCACAATTAAGAAACTGTGATAACTTGACCATCTAACAGGATGTAGCCATTCAATATTGTTTGTACTTTGGTGTCCCATAGATTAACAATTTACCGAGGTCAGTAATTGTGACAGAAGTTGAGTGATTGATATACTATATCCAATCTCAGAAAAATATGTCAGCAACTTTGACTTTTGCAATGTTTATCCTGATAGGACCAACAAAAGCTATAGGACAATTTATTTGCTACCATTTTCTGCTTATTGAAGTAAAAAATTCGAACTTAGATAATTGAAGCTTCCAAGAGATGTAATTTTAAATTCTCCCCTGGGGCATCCGAAATCCTTGGGCAAACATTAATCATGATAAATTCAATTAAAGGTTAAGGCAGCAGTATTCTATTAATTTCATTTTCAAAATTGTAATGTAGTAATACAAAATAATGATTGTCAATTAGGTAAAGTTATAAATATATAAAGACTTTAAATTTAAATTTAAAAAAAAACAACAAGAAACAGCAGTATTTAAAAAATAAATTCGTAGATATTTAAAATACTTACTACACACTTTATAATTCACAGAATCTCCAGTTGCATGAATAGTAAAAACTGCAAACAAAATTGTTAATACTTTAAAGATCATTTTCCAGTTGTTGATGAGCCGCGATTCCGGATTGAAATGGCTGTAGTTATCTTCTGGCACTGATGATAGCTTGATTGTAACTGATGCTGATTGCAGATAACTTCCCCTTATATATATATGTATGCGCAAAGGATGATTGGATGTGTCCAAACTTTTCGGGGTATTGCAAGCATGTGATAATTATGTAATGTGGTGAAGCATTTGTCATGTTTAAAGTTCATAAACAAATAAATTTATTCTCAAGTAGAAAACTTACACTGATAATAGCAGCATACTGTATTTTCTCGTTAATGATATATACACAAAAAGGTTTAACTTAAACCCTCCAAATGTAAACATCTTTTCAACTAAAAATATCATTTTATTCTATCAAATTAAAAAAGAAAAGAAACTTACGACTTCTAAGTTATCTACTTTTCTCATTTTTACTAAATTGAAAATTCAAAAGTGAAACCAAATAGGCTGACTTTTGATATGTCTCGTCTTATTATTAATCAGAGATTGTTGAAATAAAAAACAAAACTCATTTTTCTTCGTGATACAATCAACATTCGTTCTTAACTCTTTCTCTCAATTTCCTCAGCCTGCTGAGTTAAAGGGAAAATGAAAACAATATTGTATCGTATTGAATAATTGGCATATTTCTGTTTTACTAGCTTTACAAGTAGATAGGCCATTCCTAAACTATTTAAAATAAAATTAATAAATAATATTCCTTCTAGAAACAAACAAATAAATTATTGGCTTATATCTTTTTGTTCCATTAATATTTACATTCGCCTTAATTAAGCCATTTAATGTTTTAAAAAAATGTAAACCAAAGGAAATAACTCCTTACACAATAAAAAAAGAAAAAGAAAAAGAAAGAACAGATATAGTAAGTACCTCTTTAAAAATGCAGACATTTACAGAAGCAAATTTAACCTGGGAAAAGATATTTTCTATCAATCTCTCTTTGTATAAAATTTTCTATTCAAAGAAATACATAAACATAGCATATGCAACCGCGTGTGCACATCTGGATAAGCAAATGTGCTCATCTACTTTCGTCTGTGGGATTGTCCTAAAATTCCTATTGCACAACGAATACAACATACATGGAATTGCCGAGGATAACAGAGTACCTCTTAGCCTAACAATTTTTCCATGGAATTAAATTTCCATTCAACTTTACGCCAATTTTACAATAGGAATGGGAATAACAAGTTTATTTCCAATTCTATATAAAAAGTTATTTCTGATATTTTTTTTCGATTTAAAAATTAAACATCAACAAAAAAATCCACATCTGTTTACATTATACTGTACAATGGGCCAGAGCACAGTTAAACTCTATCACAGTTCTTGCATGTGGTGTATGTAGGAGATTTTGGGACTTACAATCCCTCTAACATGACATATCAAGCAAAAAAAAATTAGAAAAAAAAATTATACTTAAAGCGCATCAATAACTAATTTTCAACAACGCTCGAAATTGAATTACACATTGGCATGTTTGAATAACTTCTTGTCCAATTATTCACTTACTAAAAAATAGTAAATTATCATTCACACTAATTTTGACTTTCACGCAAAATTATGCACAAAAAAATGCACAAAAAAGAGGACGCAAGGGCTGAAAACATTTTGTACATATATGTATATGAAGAGTCAGATCTCATACCACATTTTTAACAGGGGCTACATATGTGTTTACAGGTGCCATGTAAGGCTTTGTGTACTCGTTTTCATTGGCACATTTATTTTTCTCTAAACAGACAGACCCGTTTGACGAGAGAAAAGGCATCATTCCGCCCTGAAATTCTAAGTTCGTCGATTTAGGTCGTGGTTTTAAACGTGCAATTTTCAGTTCTTGTTCCTTATACCGCAGTTGTCGCCGTTGCTTGAACAGCAAACAAAGCAGCAAGGAGATAATAACCAGAAGCACTAACACAATTACACAGCAAACGATTACTGCCATCAGACTAAGTTGTGGCGGATGGGTGTGAATTTTGAAAGTGCCATCTATTTCAAAAGAAGAAACATACAATTAAATTAATTGCATTTGATCCACAAAAAAGAGAAATACCAACCTTCCTCTCCGGGAAACCCATCATTATCATCTAAGTACGTAATGACAGGTGTGGATTTTTCCAATTTTGGAATTACAGGAGTATCTGTTCTTTTTGGAATTTTGCCTAACACAAAAAATATATATGTATATACATTTCAATGTGTTTAAAAAAATCAATTTGTTTTGCAAACCTACCGGCACACACGGGACAACATTTTCCCTCGATATGAATAGGATTATCACAATCGACAGAGCATTGCTTTTCTGTACATTTAATCCGTCCGTTTAAGCACATGCAGTGAGCGCATTCGCTCGGATTCCATTTTTCGCCGTTGTTATAAATTCGATCTTCGTTTTCGCACCTCGAAGCTTTTTTATCTGTATAAACCAAAAATATAATTTACTTTTTTCCCCTAGAACAAATATAATATCCAATTTAAGTGCATACCCAAACAAATAGGACAGCACTGATTCTTCCTCAAAACAGGTCGCTCACATGTCGGTTTAGGGCAGGAATCTGAGAAGCATTTAATTTTTCCGTGTTGACAAGTGCAACTTTGGCAAATACTAGCTCTCCAAGAATTTCCATGTTGATACGCAGTTCTTCCATCATCAGAATAACATGGTGGTTTGTTTGTATTTGATTCAGAGTGAGCAGGCTCAGCAATTAAACCTAAACAAAACATTTATTATAAAAATATACAAATAAAAAAAAATAAAACTTATTAAAATATACCTGTGCATGATGCACAACATTCGCCTAGTTTTTTAACCGGATTTGAACAAGGTGTAGGTGAACATTGCTGAGTATTGCAAAGCACTCTTCCTTCATGACAAATACATCGTGTGCACGAATCCATATTCCACGTTTCGCCTTCTATATAATGATGTCCGTCAATTGCTTGGCAGACAGTCATCACCGGAACGACTGCTGAAGTGTCATCTGAATCAAAAGAATATACTACCAATCAAAAATTAATAATAAATGTAGAGTTAAAAAATTGCGTTTTATAAGGGTTCAGTTTACTGGAAAAATAGTTAACCGTGTTTTCACATTTTTTGCAACATCGTTTCAAACTAACACCATGTTTAACTGAAATAGCTTACCATATACGACTTTATATTGCAGTATGTTCAAACATTTTCAAGCGTAGGCGATAACTCATCCAAGAAATACCTTGTGGATTATAAAAATCATGCAAAAAAACATTTGAAATAACTTGCTTACTCATATTCCCCGCATAAATTTGTCTAACTAATCACTTTTAGTTTAACTACCGAAAGCAACTAGTTTTATTTTAGTAGACATTCTTAAACTCGGAGGCAATGGCTTCGGCTGCATTGAGCGTCAATGAAGTACTTTCAGTTGTACCTAGAGGTCGCAATCGTTAAACGTATAATTACGGAGGGTTTTTATTGATAATTTAATGACACTTTCTGATTTTTTAAGTTCACATTCAATGAACAAATTTTCTTTTGTATCTGCGAATAAAATTTATG
>JAQFZN010000141.1:0-47515 GCA_034687075.1 Geophilus carpophagus | reverse complement strand
AAGGTGCTCCTACTTTTCTCGATTCCACAATTAGGCACTACCTAAATTTATAGTGTAATGGAAAACTACACATGCGCAAACAGAGAAAAAAAATAGAAGTTACACTACACCTTACAATCATAAATACATAATTTATACAGGAAAACTGTGTTGCACAAACTCACTAATATCAAACAATCTATGTTTACATTATTCACTGCCACCTGTAGGTAGATTTTTAGTTACAACCAGCATTTTGATTGTCATTACCTATTTCAATTTTAATTATGCATGTATCCCACACATCAGTACGAACACCAATTACATATTGAAAAGTTTTTTCCTAAATTCAAAATGGCCGTTAGACAGAGCAACAGCAATGACACACACCCACACAACTCACGCCCAAGTATCTTGTGACCTTACGGAGGACGAGGGCGGTCAAACTGAGAAACACAAATACATATACACACACTCGGGGTCCAAGACCATCTCATTTGGCACGCGCAGGGTGGGCACCCAATCATGGAAAAAAGAAGAACCTCGTCCCTTGTCTACCCACCTCATTCCCCTATCGAAAAATACTTGCAAATAAGGCTTGCTTTCAATTGCGAAAACCGCAGGAGAGCTACCATTTCCCCCCACCCACTCCACCCTTATACTACCCCTATTATATGTGTGTATCTAGAGAGAGAGAGAGAGGAAAAAGAGAGGACATTTTCTCGAATTGACCATAGGGGGCGAACAATGAATATGTGGTGTATACGAGTGTGTGTGCACACCCACATGCTTGTGTGCCAAGTAGCACTAGTTTCAAGTAGTGTGGTTAAATGATTTATCAAGTGTGAAAAATTACCATCTCCGTGTCCAATGCTAATAATTGACAAATCGCAATGAATTGTATACAACACAACCACCATGTTTCCCTTTACGAATTAATTTTACAACAAAATAACCGATTAAATGGGCCGGAAATATCGATTTCTCTTGTTGAGCGATATTTTGTCGCTTTAACCGTATGTTAAATTAAGCACATATTTTGTATACAGAATAATAAAAATGAAAATCGATTTTCCTCATTGTTTCGATTAATATAATTGTTTAATATTTCAATAGGATTTTTAATCAAATTTAATGGGTTTAATTGAATTAATCGAAATGATTGACTATGCCAATCGCAATTTTCCATCATTTTTGAGGTTAATTGATGATACAAATGACATGCGATTGATTTATAAGATTACGTAATGATTATTTGCTATCGTGATTACGCTATTCCAAAATTCGTTCTATAGTTGAACACAATCGATTAATATCGTCAGTCTAACCAGTAAAAATATAATTAATCTCAAGTAGAAATAAATCCAAATAATCGATATTTTAAAACTTTTATTAACATTTCAATAATTCTATCTTCATGTTCATTTCAAGTACCCAAAAAAATACTATTACAATTCTATTAAACCATGATGATGATGATGATAATGATGATTAGAGGGACGGAAAGAAGCGACGCATTCACGCCTACACACACCCTTCATCCTAACAAAGAATTGTGTAATCTCCCAACAACCCATTTATCAATTTCCACTGATTTTGTCAATACATCAAACAGCACAAAACCAACTCACAAATTCAACTCAACTAAATTATCTTTTACAACCCCTCCAGAAAAAAAGTTTTTTTTAAAAAAAAGAGAAAAAACCCGTGTGAGGTCTCAAGCAACACAATCAACAAGCAAATACCCCACAAGCATGAAAAATGACAACAATGCGAAAAAATACTCTTCATACCCTTCGGACCCAACACATAGAACAAAAGAAAACAACAAGGTGCACATAAAAACCCCCCTCGCAAGTCAACCGGGATCCCACCATAGTCGAGAATGAAAACTCTTAACCCAGCACGACATTTGGGCCAAGCTCACACGAATCAAGGTCAAAACACGAGCCTCGGGTGCACCGCCCCCTCTCCCTACCTTCGTTTTTCCGTGCTAACACCCCTCTCCTCCCTCCACCTGCCCTCTCCTCTCCTCTCCTTGCCATTGGAATAAATTGGCCGAGAAGAGAAGGCGATCTCCCGCTGAGCGAGCAAAGAGGCTCTGGACTCGGCCGTCCCCCCACTGGCATTAGGCAGGGTGTGGGGGAGGAGGGAGCAGTGAGAGAAGGAGTCATTTTGTCCAAACGAGTTTGCAGGGGTCTGGTTCCTAGGCTCGAGTGCACAAAAGAAAGAAGAAAAAGATTTGGCCCGCGGCGGCCGAGACCATGGTCTTGAATGCTAACACCTCACAAAGCGAGCAAAACACAAACGCTATGAAAAGAGAAAAGGGCAAAACAGCAGCCAAAGCGCCTTCTTGGTGTGGCTTTAGTTAGCGTTGGCTTTAGCTTTGGCTAAGTGCACAAAGAAAAGCTCAAGTAAGACTTGAATCACCTTCTATAGCTTCATATCAAAGAAGGTATACCGGAAGAGTGTGTGTGGAGTGGATCAAAGGATTATTATTTTTATATAGAAAATATATAACGTGTTTTAGGTATCTGAATGAGCCGTTAAAAGAATTTTATTTAAAAAGATAAAAAGTAAAAAAGTAATCCATTTTTAGTATCGATTAAAAAATCTATTATTTTCTTAAAGTTTTAATTTATTATTAAATTAAGTTAAAAGATCGTAAATCAGCAAATGTATTGATATAAAATCGATATTTTAAAAAATCGATTAATTTTTAATTTTTTATCGATTTTTATTAAATAGAGTTAAAACATCAAAGTCAATCAATATATCGATATAAAATTATAATATCCAAAATCGATTTTTCTTCTTTGTAAATATCGATTAAACAAATATCGATATTTACGATAAATTACTCCTTCCGACATTTTTTATTTTATTTCAGTGTTAAGTAAATAAAGTATAATAATTCATATTTCATATTTAATCAAGTAAAGTGATTTGTGCGCACATAAGAAAAAGTGATATCAATCTTATGGAAGATATCCAAACAACCGGATTGAAATGGACGATCAACACGTCGAAAATCAGTCAAATGACCGAATCGCGGGTCGGGAGTGTCGGCTCTCAATCTCAACTCAGATGGCAAGACGCCAGTCGACGCACGTCACCCTCAACTCCGCCCCCATTTGGGGACGCACGAGACCCTAAAACGCTCTACGTGGAGCTGTTGTCACTAACATGACATTGGTTTTTACGAGGCTCTTCTTGAGGTACAAAGACGAGGAGCTATCTGAGGCGCATTACAAAAACGGTGCGCGATGGAATTGTCATGTGAGCTGCAACCACCAACATGTGAAACAAGACATTGGAAAAGAAAAGAGAAAAAAATAACGGGAGGAAGAAAAGCACTTAATCCAATGCCCATCATTTCCACACGAGGACTCGTCCTATCATTTACAAATCTTCTCGTTTTATTGCCCGGCCAAATGAGTGCCAACCCACAGATTCGCGCGCAAAGAGCAACACCAAACTCAACTCAACCGATTTAAGGACTCATCAAACTCGGTGCAGAACAAGAAAATAACACCCCATAATACAATGCTTATTTAACGATAGCACTTATTTTCGAATAACAACCGCAATAAAGTGCTGAATTTTTTCTGTGTATATAATTATTGATGTTAGTTGAATTTTCCATTTTGATATTTAAATAGAATAAATAAATATGAATAAATAAATGCATTTGTTGTAATAAGTGAATAGAGAAAATGAAAACTTGTTTTCAACTACTTCCGACATAATTAAGGTACAAAATCCTTAACCTAAAATTACTATATTTATGCTTAAAAAGGAAATAGAAAAATCTCAAATGAATAACAACACTTAAAAAAATGTTCAAAATTAAAAATAAATTTAAAAAATATGTAAAAAAATATAATTATTTACACTAAATTATCTTTCAAATTGAAAACAGACCTAAATTAATTTTCACATTTGAAAAAAGTTACAAATTACTATGTAATTTTGTAAACAATAAAAAAGTAAACAAAAATAAAAATTTCCTTTTTTACATTTTTACCTTCTAAACCAAATGAAAATCCATTTTCCAAATTCTAATACCAAACAATGTTAAAACTTGAAAAAAAATTGAAGAAATAATAACAATATTTAAATTCCTAACCACTTTAACCCTATCAATCAACAACTCGATATTTACCTAATAACACCTCAACCCCCGCTGTAACAACACACAGGTGTGGTACGATAAACGTCTCTTTTACAAGAGACTGATCTCTCATTGAACCATTACCAAAAGGGGAGACGGAAGTAGGTTTATCCGTCCCGCGTTTCCCCCACTTGTCGTCAGCTGAGAACAACACTCCCTCCCCCCATCCCTCACCACAATGTCCCCTTAACAAGGCGTCTTCCCGCCCTGGGAGTGCCATATTTCATGGCCAAAGGGATTGTTGGCTATGGCACGTCGTGGGGTGGCGCTGCCCCCTCCCTTTGGCGTTCCTTTGGCGTCCCTTTAGCCTGCCATTGGCACTGATGAAACCAATCATTTGCTTCATAATCTCAGCCCATCCACATACGAACGCGGCAAAACCCGTTTTTGCACAGGATCATCAACAAGTTTTGCTCAAGAGATGGACAGATATCACATGCACACGCACACAAACCAGCACGAGCTGACCCTTACTCCTGACCCCATCACAAACAATCGACTAGTACAGAGAGGAATTTTACATCAAACATTTTTGACATTTTTTTTTCGGAACAAAAAAATTATGAGAAAAAATTTTTATTTATTTTTTTAATTTTTGTTTTCATTTTTTTATTTTTTAAATCTCACTCACAGAACAAAAGAGGGCATTTGAGGTTGGGAAAATTTTTCTTAACTTTCACTTCAACTTAATTAAGTCTAGTTTAAACATAAAAAAAAAAATACATACATAATTTTTTTAATTCAATTACCTAAGTTATCCCTCTCAAATTTCGTGTGATGTAATTCAGTGATAATAAAGAAAATTAAGCCAATAATATACCCGCAAATTAAGGTATCATAATCAATAAGAAAACCCATAAACCACCACTAGATTTTCAAAAAAACTTATTAAAACCATTATTTTTATTTACTCATTCATTATTTATTTATTTACATTTGCATATATAGATTCAAAACTCCTTTAAATAACTAGTAATATCCCCAAAAAATCACATTTCTCAACTTTTTATTCATTAAAAATCTATTTGAGACAACCCCCCCACCCAAAAAAAAAAAAAATCCAATAAATTCTCGAGTTAAAATAAGCCTGGTTAGATTCTAGCCCTGATGACGTGTCTCCACACATGACCAACCCCTATCAACTTCAAAGTAGTGACGCATTACGGGCAGGCAAAGCAAAGGAACACTTAATGGCACCCAGCATGGTCATTTGCTCTTTCAATCTGCCAACCTTTCAAACCCAGGCAGGCACAAATACCCTCCTCGACTGCTGCCACCATTACTGCTCTCTACGTTTCCATGGTAACCTCAAATGTCCACTATGGGGCTCTCTGCCCAAGTCCACTGATGCACGTTTCGACGAAATAGAAAGAAAGAAAAGAAAAAAAAGCAGTTGCAAGCAGCAGCAACGCTCGCGCCTCACTTCACAGCACTGCCCCCTATTCCCCCCGTCCCCCCCTGCCTCACCATCATCCACCATCTCCACCTACCCCTCCGATCGCTGTCCATAGATCCAATCCTGAGCCCCAGAGCAATCTGAGCGAATAAGAAAACCCGGGGCCACAGGAAAAAGGAAAGCAAATATCATAACGATAAAAATAAAGCTGGAGTGTGCAGTTGCGCACACTGGGAAGCGGATAATAAGATAGAAACGCAAGCGTCTCGGGCTTATTGTGCCAATATCAGACGGGAATGCAATATTGGAAAAAAAAAGTGAAAATAATACTAATAATAATAGTAGTAACTACCGTTTTCTCTAAGGTTTAGGGTCTAATATGTAATAAAACGCCCCACTGAGTTTAAAAAATTGTTTTTTATTTTTGCTTTATTCGAGTTAAGCCTTTATTGCCAAAAAAATAAATTAATCAAATGGTAAATGTGTAACAAATGTGTTTGAATGAGCTGTGAATAAATGCCAAATAAGTATATGTAAGTACACTTGGCAATGGAATGTCCTGATTACATAAGTAACCAGAGTCCAGCTTTTGAAAATTTCCATAAGAACTTGAATAAATTTGCTTTAAAAAAAATGAGTAAAAATATATATAGTGTCGAAAAATAGATCTTCCCCAGAGCGACATAATCTAACAAGACTGGAAATCTTTTTGTAACACTAAAATGTCATGTAAAGCTAAAACATGGACAAAACAAACCGAAAAGTTTTTGTAAATCAATCAATCTGTCCTAATTGTAGGTACATTTCAACAATATATATATATTTCGAATTGTTACATTGCTAAAATACAACAATACGTATATAAATTTTTCATTGTTATACAACTAAAATGCAACAATAGCTCCATTTATATTTTAAATTTAAATTTTTCATCAGCACAAAACTTTTAATTAAATTTAAAAAAATAAATAAATCTTTCAAATTGTTACATATATAAAAAACTAAAGACTTGTATAAAAGCTACTTATAAAACGAGAGAGAGAGGTAGAAAGAGACTTAGAAAACAGATCCCCTTTTGCTCGATAGACGAACAAAACTACTAAATAAATCAGAAACACCTCGGAAACATGATTTACATCGTACGAAGGAAAAAGACAAGAGACAGACAGACTGACAGACGCATGAGACAGGGAGCGTAGGCATAACCAACAAGTCAATGTGCATAAGGATACTCAAATTTGACAGTAAACGAGCGTGTCAGGTCGAGCATATCACTAAATGCCACTTTGTAATTCCCTAAAAGAAGCACAAATCACATCGTGAGCTTTGCACAATTTATGACTCGAGCTTCACTGAGATGCAACAAGAATTGACAGCCCGAGTCACTCTTCTTATTTGCATTCTGTTTGCATGACAGAAAAAAAAACAGAAAGAAGGAAAACATTTAAACAAATTAACTTTTTACTTCTGTGTTTCTATTTCAAATTTACTAGTATAATTTTATAATTTTAGACCCATTAAAAATAATTTTCATATTTTTTATTACTGTCAAATAGTGCTAATTAAAATACCGACTTTAATTATGTTTTTTTTCCTGTAATTAAACTCGTGCAAAATTAGTGTAGCAGATATAAGTGTATGTTATTTTATCTCTATTTCATAATTAGCTTGGAAAATAATAAAATTACTGTTTGGCAGAGTTTGAAAATAGGTTAAAAGTGAAAAAGTAAAAAAATTTTTTGTTTAAAAAAATAAAAAAAAAATAAGAAAAGCTGCATTCCATACATTTCGAAACCTGCTCAAATTACGTCGTTCAAACCCTCAGAAAATAAAAAAATATTAATTCCAAGTTTTAGTTAACTTTACCTAAAATAAAAAATAAAAACAATGCAATACTTAAAAAAATTTAAAAAACTAAAATTTTCATGTAAATTCTTACAAAATTCCTTAACATTTTTCACATAAATCAATAAAATAAAAAAAAACTAATCAAAACTCAATTTCCTTCAATTCAACCACTAAATAAAAACCCAATTTAAAAAAAATCTAAAAATCAGCATATATAAACTCCCAAATCACTTCCATTCAACTTAATCCCACTTCAATCACTAATTCAAAACCCCATAAATTACCTACAAATCCCACTTAAAACTCTCCACATATTCATAAATCTAAAAAAAAACCGCCATCTCACCAAAAGTCATATCCAATACATTCCATAATCTGTCAAAACCTTCCAAACCCATCCCCTTAAAAATAAATATACCCATACACCCTGAAAGCCTTTCACCAAACATACACCAAAAACACATCGTATGTCCATATCCAAACCCATCTCATGGGCCATATAAACAACACACGAGTCCACTCACTCATGGGACTCGAAATGCATCATACCAATCCCAGAAAACCCCATCCATTTCCACATTTGCCCGACCCTACAGTACCCAATCAATTAACCCTTGAGAGAAATTCCCATTTACCCCTTTCAAATAGTGCACATACTTGAGTCCCTTTCATCATGAGTTATTGCACCTCTACAGGTAGGGAACCACCTCAAACCCCTACAACTGCAAATTAGTGAGCAATGGTGGACGAGCAGGCGACCCCTGCTGGTGTCCAGCCTGTAATTTCTGTCAATCTGAGTTCAGGACAGTTGTAGAGAGAAGGGAGAGGGAGGGAAAGAGGGTGGGGGTGAGTCAAGATGGAAGAGGTACCTCTCTATTTTTTCTTGCTTCTACGACTAACCTGTTATTAAGCTTGTGACTTGAGGAGGCGGCTAAATACAATGAGACACGCTTCTACATGGCATAGCATGTAATATTCCATAAATAAAAGACCAATCAACTAAATTGTAAATTTATCACCTTCATATATTAGTTAATGTCGCCATCTTTTGGGTGGGTTTTGTGAAGGAATTTGTGGGAAAAATTGTTGAATTTTTTTTAAATTTCATGTAAAAATCATATAACGAAAATCTATTTATATATTTATACCCGAGTTGCCATTTTTTTTCCTAATTTTTATTTGATTTGGTTGTTTTAAGGAATTTGTGGGAAAAATAGCTAATAATTTTTTAATTTTTTAATTTTAGAAATTTTAAGAATTTTTTAGAATTTCTTCCATGTTAATCTGTTATTTTGTTGTTGCCATAGATTGTGTAATTTTATTACACTTTCATTTATTTAACAACTTGATAATTTGCCTATTTAAAAATGTAGGATACAATATAAAAAATAAATAACAAAAAGTTATTTCCAAAATCAATAACTTTTATTGTGTACCTGAATTTAGGTCAACTTAGAAAATGGAGAGAGAAAGGTGATAAAAAAATAAAAATAAAAAAATTAGTAATTGCACTTATTAAAAAATTAACAATATAAATAAAATCTGAATTCAAAATCAATTACTTGTTAAAAATTTATAGCATCATTTATTCAAACACTAATAAATAAAAATACATAAAAAAACCAAACTAAATTTAAAAACCAAAAAAACAATCAGTAAATTTTGCTTAAAGAGTAAGACAGATTATCAAACCTATCCAACTCTTTATCTTTAACTACCTTTAATTCCTTTAAGTGCTATAATCTGTTAATTCACCTATACATTAATACAATAATCAAGCTATAAAACTCCAACCTTAATTAAATTCAATTTTAAAAAAATAATAATCAAAAATAAACCAGACCACATATCTTATATATAAATATATAAATATAAATACCCCAAAAGTAAAAATAAAAAAGCAAAAACCTAAAAATAAAAAAATTTCTTTTTATTTTCCACTTTCCCAGGCCTTCAATTGAAGCGCCATATAGACAAGTTGTGTGCAAACATAAAACTCATAATAAAAACGCTCTAACTAGCAACAAACACCTGAGATTGTTTGGCTCTTAAATTTATGGACAAATTTTACTACAGTGCCAACTTGATGATGAGCACGTGGAAAGGTAGGAAAGGGTGGTGCACAACCTGTGATGGACAGGTTTCATGCAACGTGTGTGTATACAAACAACAAACTAAACAACAAATTCTAAAAAGCTCAACTTTTTTGCTTTTCTCTGTTTTACTCTTCAAGAAGGAGGCACCATCTGTTCAACTGCCTCATATCAACAATTTTATCACCCAACAAATCAACTGCAAACTTCCTCATTACTATTCACTTGACCCTGACATAACAAAATACAATATATGACCAAGTGGCAAAGCAATTGCATCTTAGATATTGTTAGAAAGGAAATGTAGATAAAGAATATTTTCAAAGATAACAAAGTATTAATACAAGAGTTGTTTTTTTGATTATTGCTAATAATCTTATTAGGAAGTTTGAATTTGATTGCATTACAATACTTGTTTGATTTTTTTCATGATTAGAAATAAGTATTTCATTTTTTTTTAATTTTTTTATATGTTTGTTATTAATTCAACTTTAGTTATGCTAGAGTGACTAAATAGATTATACAAGCTGTTTACCTAAATAGAATCTCAAACTTGTTTGTTACCAATCATATTTTTGTATATAATTTTCCTTTTTCTCTGTTTCTTTTATAATGAAATTATTTGATATATTTTTATTCAATTTGAATAAGTATTACTCTGTTGCTATGGGGATATTTATACACAAACTTGCATTATTTTTATCAAAAAATTTATATTCTTCTATTAGTAATAGAAATGTAAAGCAAAAATCACTTATTTTCATATATTTTAATATTTATTTATCATTGATAAATAAATAATTTTTTTAGAATGGTCTAATTTTAAACTACCTATAATCCAATTAGATCAAATCTCGTTAAATTTAGCTTCTCAATTGTAAATAGTAACCTTTCATTCATATTTGATTAAACCTAATCCTTATTAAGCAAGCCGAGTAGAAAAAATAAACAAACTTGAGTAATTTGCAACTTTACATGCAACCAACCTCACTCAAAATGATTTAAAACAACATTACATTTGTAGAAAATTTCTACACTAAAAAAACCAAACAAACAAATAAATAAATAAATAAAAATTCACAAACACTTAACCACATTTCACCTTTATACAACATTCATACACACCGATGTTTCCATTCAATTCCCCATTTGTGCCATAAATTACATTCAACTTTATAGTCACATGTAAACCTGTATTTATTTACTTTTTAATGCTCTTGTTAACATTTTCCCACATTATAAAAACCGAATACAACAAAAAAATAAAATATATACAAAATACCTTTTCCAATATAAATTTACACGTGGATTATAAAAAAAATCGAAAAAAATCGAAAACCCAGTGACTCATTGCTCGATTTATGGATCAACACGAGTTAAATTAGTTGTTGATTGCTCATCTAGTCACGTATCACTCAAACAACTCAGAGTTTGAGGCGACCAGTAAATCACACTTTTCAACCGCCATCAGCAATCATCCAACACCTCAACTTATATACATAAAAAAATGCCTTATGACCCCCTCCATCGCCCCCCTTTCAGTACCCCTAACCATTTAAGAGAAATTCTTGCACGGAATTAAAATTCCATCGCTTAAATAAAGCTAAACTTTCTTTTATGTAATTTTACAAAATAATTTCTCGCACGCTTTCCCATAAGCAGATATACCAGAGATAAGAAAAACGCGTGCGTTTCAAAAGAGAAAAATGCCAATCGCACTTTCAGCGCGAGTATTATGAAGATTAAACGGCGTGATAAAACGAGACAGGTTCACATGAAATGGAAGGTAATTCCGAACCCCACCCTAATGACCATCAGAACGTACCACAGAAACACCCAACAACAGATCCAACACCGTTATTATCATCATCAAGTAAAATCAGAATTCACAGAGCGAGAAATGAAACAAGAATCACACAACTTCTCATCTGGTTACTCAACCATTTTAATACAGTACAAAAATTCAACTAAGTGTGACCGTTAAATGTAACTGGTGTTATGTTTGTGAAGTTATTTTCTTAAACTCGTGCGTTAATGAGTGAGTAGAGCATCGTTTTTTAATCTTATGTTCTGCCGATAGGTGTCGCAGATGCAATTGGATAAATTCATTTAGTTAAGTGCACGTTTCCGTGATGAATTAATTTTTTTTAAGTTTAGAAGAAAAAAACATTCAAACGATTCAAATCATGTTAATATGTTTTTTAAATGATTTAGTTAATCAATTAATTAAACTTCATAAGCTTTATTTAGATTTAGTTCACATTGAGATAATTTTTTAAATAATAAATTTAAAAAAATGTATAAATATAATTATAATTATATTTTTTACAAATTAATTCCACACGATTTATTTTAAAAACTTAAAAACTTTTCTAAATAAACAATTTCAACCATTACAGCATAATCGCTCAAGCAAGAATCAGATATTACGTAAATTAATGCGCAACTTTACGCTTTCTCCTCTCGCACCAACAGTTTTCTTTGATGGCCAGTCGTGATTTACTGATGGCTAATTATGCGGGTCTTGACTCCCACCTCCTCCCCCATTTCGCTCTCCTTGAACCCAATCGACATGCGCATTTCACCTGCCCACCAATTACATCGGTCGGCTAAAAAGGAACCCATCAAGTGGGCCGTAATCATCAAATGGATACAATTGAGACGCAGCCTCGGTTGCTTTTCCTCAAATTTGTAAAGCGAGGAGTAATTAACCCGTTGAGGCCAAGAGTCGAGGCCAAGGATCAACTGACCACTCGCTCTGACCACATTCGGACCTCAATCGATATACGGCCGGCCTATAACTTCATTAATCTGTGGGGAGCATGAGATCAATCACCGATCGATTTCTTTGATTATTTACCCACCGAAAACGAGATAGAGCCGACTCGACAAGAGAAAATAAAATAGAAAAATATATAATAATAAACAAATATTCATTTATTCTCTTTTAATGTGTGAATTTTATGTTTACGAGTCGGATAATTTGTCCATCTGTCCACTCCCGATGCTTATTTTAAACCAATTTAATTAATTTAACACGTATTATGTATTTATATATATTTAATTCATCATAATTTTCAAATATTTCAAAACATTTTAAATAAAATCGTCTAACTTTGGCTGAAATTTATTATTTATCTAAAGTTTGAAAACAAGCATTACACAATCCAACATTTTAGCAAACTAATCTACTACCCTTAATTTGTTTACAACATAAATTTCGGCTAAAATATACCGGAACTAGAGCACTCCATCTGAGAACTTCATGTGACCTTCGTTGTTGCTGCGCCATTAAACTACATTTCTCCCTCTCTCTCTCCGAATATGACAGGAAAAAAAAAATGCATAAATACTATAATCTCTTACACTATTGGCAAAAATTAAGGACTTAGCTTACACACCTAAAACACCACCTTAAAATAATACCAGGTAATAATAACAAGATGAATTATTTTGTATCTCAACAGTTAAATACTAATTAATCAAGTTAAAACTTGCAATCTTCAAATAATCCTAATTGAAGGTAATAAATTTATAAGTAGAAAAAATAAGTAAATAAATAAAAAGTATAATATACCCATATAAACAAAAATTAATTTAAGCCTAATAAAATTTTTACGCCTCCCGCCCAAATAATAACTGTAATAATTATTTAATATTTTTATTTCACCCCATATATTTAGCACATTTATTTTTTAAGCAAATAAAAATAAATAAAAATAAATAAAGAAAATGTCAATTTTTTTCATTCTATCAAAATATCAAAATATCGAAAATGGCGAAGTAGGGGAGTTGACATGACATAAACAAAATTACCATTCATCTTGAAAGTCAAGTGAAAATTATATTGCCATCTCAAATTCAAACACCCCATAAAATATATCACCTAATGTACTAAAGCTGTATTAAAAACAATCTTTTTATTTTTATATCAAAATAATTATAAAAATAAAAATAAAAATAAAAATAAAAATAAATTTATATTTACATATAAAAATATAAATAAAATAAATAAAACGAAAAAAATAATTTATCCGACCGTTAATTAATTAAATTTCCATTTTAAATTGTCATATAAAAGCAAACAACACAGAAGAGCATCTATTTGCATTAATCTAGTTGCCAACTGACTGGCAAACAGTGAGCAGGAGCAGCCAACATGAAGGGATGATTATTTTCGGAGCACAACTTGGGAAAACAAGTTAGAAAATATTTTGATGCACCCGCTTGCTAGCAAGGAGGAGGTTTCTATTTTAGTTACTCAAATAACCAGAAAGAATCTCATCTCTTTAACTCACTGACAACATGCCCTCTAAGCTTACAACAAGCAACAGTTGCACAAAATGGCTGCGGCCAATACATAACTTTTCGTCTTAATTTTATTCCACTTCTTTTTTCAGGTTAAAAAAATCAATAGGTGTGTTAATTTTTCTTAGTATCGCTATCTGGTTTGATTAAATATTACCGCGTTTATTTTTATATGGAATTTGATGAAAATTTCAAGTTAATTCATAATTCATGGAATAGAATGATTTTTTTTCTCAATGTTTGTTTGGTTTTTATTGCAGAAAGCGATTTTTTTTAAATATATTTTTCTGTATAAAAGGATATGTAGTGCATTAATGTGGTAAAATGTTGTTTGCTTTGCTTAGAGGATTAGTTAAAATGTTTGTTTTTTATAGAGGGGATCAGACAGCTTATCCAACTTGTTTTATATTAAACATCCGCATTCGTAGAAAATAATTTTGTTTTTGTATAATTTTTAACGTTTTGCTTTGTTAATACATTAATCTTGTACAGCAACGAGTAGAAATTTTAAATTTTAATTAACCTTAACGTTCTATATTTACTAGTAACATATAAAATATTAAAAAATATAAAAATCGAACATCTCAAACTATGATCAATGTAAAAAAATAAAAAATTTATGTAAAATCATAAAATCGACATCAAACCCAAATCGAAAAATATAAAATAAAGAAATTAATTAAATAAAAATTAAAAAAAATAAAAAAAATCATTAATTAACCAAGTTGAAAGAGAAAAGCAAAAAATTCTAATGAAAAATAAAATGAAAAAAAGAGAGCATTTCCTAAATTCCATTTCCCCCTTCAACATTTCATCACCCAAGTGACACTTTGTAATGACACCGAGCCAATTACTGGTTCAAAGTGTTAAACGGAGTCACATTCCGAACACAATAAATGAAGAGAAGCAAAAATTACAATAGAAACGAATCGGAGAACAACTGACTAAAAATAAAAAAGAGGAAGAAAATAGAAATAGAAGAGAAAAAAGGAGAAGATTCACAACAACAAGATTTCTTTCTTCCAATCTTTTTAAAACTGATAATTAGCTGTGAGTTTGAATTTAATTAAACACTTCTTCATGGCTTTATCTCTTCTTTCCAACCAGTCTGCAATGATTTGCATTTCTCCTCTACATATAAATTGAAGACTCCCTGCAAATTTTTTTCCCTCCTCAAATCCATTTCCAATTAACTCTTCTTTACATTTTAATCTGTTCCCACTGAAGAAAACTTATTAAATAAACCTAATAACCTCAATCAACGTCACT
This sequence comes from Geophilus carpophagus, assembly GCA_034687075.1. Lineage (NCBI taxonomy): Eukaryota > Metazoa > Arthropoda > Chilopoda > Geophilomorpha > Geophilidae > Geophilus > Geophilus carpophagus. Next base: position 32,448 of record JAQFZN010000141.1, on the reverse strand, counting down.
AACAAAAGCCTATTTCAAATTACTCTCTTTAATTATTTTAATAAAATAAATTTTCCAATAAAAAAGAATTTCAAAATCTAAAAAAAAAACTATTTCAACTTTTACATATTTAATTTAATGCAAATTTCCTTCAATTTCCTCAACTGCAGCAAGAAAAAAAAATATAAACACACTTTTGATCCTTTCTCTTTATCTCACTTGTTTTTCCTTATCAAACTCTTCCTTTTCCAACACATTTGCCAAATTTGTTGCTTTACCCAGTATAAAATATTCCTAAACACCCCAACCCCCTTTTATATCAATGTAAGAGACCTAAACACAACTAAAGTCAAAGAAATAAAAAAAATAAAAAAATAAAAAAATAAAAAAAGAATCAAACCCCTCTTCCTTACCCTTAAGGAGAAAAAAATAAGGCACCCACACTATACATTTCAAGTCTGAGCATGCGTCAAAGCATCTCCTAAAATATCCTGCAGGGCACTTGTGTCTGGCGTAGTGGCAATTTTTAAAATAATGATGTCAACTTGTGATAAATTTAGAGCTTCTACTCATAAACAACACACCACACTATATAACAATCTGTTGCATTATGGGGGTTATTATGAGTCCCGAAAACTTCCACCCTTACACCTTTCCCACCTCAAGGGGCAGCTTAAGTTAAGTGCTAAAGACTTTAATAATAAAATTTGAACAAAAAGAAAAAAAAATCTTTTCTTGATGAATCAAGTTTTAGAGGGCATTGCTCCTCTTTTTGACATATGAAAAATGACATGAAAAAAAGGGGTAAACATTTAGACCTAGGGGTGAAGTATAAAACGACCATTTTGATCGGGTACAAAATTCAACTCAATTTACTCATGTGTGTGCGAGTAAAGAATGGAATAAAATAAAATAAAATGAAATAAATGTTTAAAAATGCTTAAAAATCAAACAAATTCGAATAAAATCATATTTTTATTTTAAATTTATTCTATATTTTAGGCCTATCTTGCTTATTTTAATAATTAATAATAATATTAATATTATTTAAGCTTCAATTACTATAAAAAAGCATTTATTCCTTTTTAGTTTGAAAATTTCATATCAATTGCATCATTACATAACCACATTAAGTATTATGTATCTACAAATCCATTAAAAACAATTTTTTGTTTACAATTTGTGCATAAATTTTTTAATGCATTTAAATGCAGAAAAATTTAAAAATCATTTTGCAATTTTGCAAGTAGAATATATATATACATTTTAGGTCTATCCAATAGGAAAGAACGATTGCCAAGTGAGCTCAAACAGAGCACATTTTCAACCGATTTCTTTCCAACTTGTGTAGGAGGGGGTCGGTGTAAGGAGAAGAGTGGCAATGATGCAATTTTATGCCTTAACATTCAATGAAGGAGTACAGCAAGCAGCGTAATAGGCCATCAAAGCTTTATCTGAGTGCTCGTGTAGCAGCAGCACAAAGTCGGGTGCTGAAGGAGAGAAAATCACTGCCGACATCACTAGTCGACATAACATCGACTGCACGCATCATCAGAACAAAACGGCCTCGACCAGACAAGAGCCGCCATTTCCCCCGCGTTTACATTTCAATAAGTGCAAATGGCGGTTGTGTTTACGTCCTTAGATTTATTATCCAAACTCCTCTCTCTCTCTACATTCCCCAACTTCAAAGGTCATCTTTCACAAAAAATAATACATTTTTTTAAAAAATGAATTGAGAATATAAAAATGACTGATTTCAATAAATGTAAATTCAGACATTTTATTTTTTTATTTATTATTTTTTTGTATAAAATTTATATGTATAAAAAAAACATGTTTTCATCTCTTAATCTACCCACGCATCAACTTGAAAACAATCTAAATAACAAAAAAAATAAAAAATAAATAAAATAAAAAAATATATAAAGCTTATCTCAATTTTGATCACTCAATGCCAATTTTTTTTTTAAAACCTTTTAAAAAAAATTGTGAACCACCCAAAAATTTATTCATATACAAGTACACTACACATTATATATATAAATATATATAAATTTATTTTTTAAGATAATTATTTTTATTCAACAATTAATTTATAAAATATAAAATAGAATTAAAAAAATCTCAGTTGATATGAATATTTCAATGTTGGATCAAGTCCACAAATGAAAGTGAAATGCTTCACATTTCACACTTCTTTTCCAAACTCTTTGGCGGCTTAATGCCCTGGAACCCATGAGAATTATATGCTGGCATGAGTTTAGAACCTTCCCCACCTCGCCATGCCATTCAGCCCTCGTTGGATTTGTGATTTAATGAGCCAAACTACAGCCCAAATCAACATCAACTCACATTCAACTCAAAAACCATCTCTAAAATGACTTAAAACTTGCTCAAAAATTCTCAAAACCCCCCAACCACCTCTCTTTCCCTTCACCCCACCTCAACAAACCCAACCTTAAAAACCCAACCTTCTTATCCCAACTTATCCGATTATCCCCAATCCTTACTAATATTATAATAAAGAAAAAAAATTAGACCCATTTTGCCCTTAAAAAACGAAACTTAAAAAAAGGAGAGAAAAATCCCCAGCTGGGATTGACAAAATACACACTTTTTCTCCCCTGTCACCCTCTTCCTTCATCAAAAGTGATTCGACTAAAATGTTTAGAGTATGTTTCCATCAAGCACGAGCAGCAAAGCAGTCCATCAAGTTAGAGCAAGAGTCAAATGATAAGAAGGTCCAGCAAAACTTATATTGGCTTTATACATGATGAGAAGTTGACATATACTAATGACACCTCCAGCAAGAACTGTTCTTTCTCCAAGTACACAAAGAAGCATAGCTGCTTAAAACCTCCCTCTCTCTCTCTCTTTCCTCGCTTCTCTCTAACCTCACCCATCCCGTTTCCCCAAGCGAAGGGTAGTAACAGGATCCCCCCTGGCTTCCCCCCAATGACCCCAGAACGCAGCCCTTGGAGATTGCAATGCAAGATACCGATTCCTAACCAGTGACAGCAAATACTTTCTCACCAATTGGACGAGGATAAAAACTCGACCTCCACCCACGATTTAATCACAACAGAAACTCAACTCGAAACTAACCCTCCCTAAAAATCAATTAAACAACTGAAATAACAAATCCTGGGGTTTTTTTAATAACCCCTTATAATAATAATATGTAGCGAGTTGTTTTGTGGTACAGTGAAAATCAATTAAATCATTTAAGGAAATGGGCAAAATTGACTTTTAGGTCGGTATTTTTTGTGCAGTAATTTTGATGAAATTCTGTGTTTTTTCAAATAATTTTCACAATATTTTACATTTTTGAACTAATTTTCACAATATTTTCTATTTTTGAGCTAATTTTCACAATATTTTACATTTTAAGCCAAGTTTTGCAGTATTTTCCAATTTAAAACAGTTTTTAGTATTTTTAAATAAATTTTCACTAAATTTTCCATTTTTTAAAACTAATTTTTGCCCTATTTTTCACTTTTAACAGGTTTTATTACATTTTCCTTTTTATTTTCATATGCTTTTCATGATATTTTCCATTTTTCAACTAATTTTCACTTTTAATTTTATTTTTAAAGATACTTTTCTCAGTATTTTCCATTTTTAAACAATTTGCACACCATTTTTTCCCTTTTTAAATTGATTTTCATGATATTTTCTCCCTTTTACAGATAAATTTCCCTCCATTTTCCATTTTTCAAACAATTTCCCTCCATTTTCAAGTTAAAAAAACTATCCCCAAACTTTTCATTTCTTCAAAACCCCATTTCCCACACCTTAACAGTACCAAATTTCTACTCCATCAACTCATTTCTCATCAAACACTCCCTAATCTGTTTACCAGTTCAAAAAAATTATGTAACTAAATAAACCCCTCCCCACAAAAAAAAAATATATATATTTAAAAAGTTTATTCACCTTTACAACCATAAAGACGAAGGGGATCTAATCCATTTAAGAAGGCGTATAACCCCTAACACTCCCCTTCTCTCATTCTCAATAGCCTTAACCCCCTGTCTGGTATTATTGTCATGGTAACCACGATCAGGTTACAGCCACGTCAGCTGTTTATATGTCCACACCTGAATATTAGACCACAGATCACGGTGTTGGCCATGTCCAACTGACTCTCACTGAAAAGGGGGAAGGTTTGCACGTCCAATGAAGTTTGGAGGGAGGTATATACACGTCCAAGATTGCAGATCTCGCCTTTCACACACGGCTAAAGAACGCTAGTTGTACCCCAGCCCGTCGACTCTCTCTTTGCAGTTAATGGCCATGATCGGTTACCTGTCTGATACAGCGCTAGATACAAACCACAGACGAGACAGGAGTCGACCAACACCCAAACCAAGCTCAACCGTCATTTTGCTTGTAAGCTGGCATCATGCAGTTAGTAACACCTTCAATTTACATGACTACAATGTCGCTTGGCGTTTTTTACAAGATAATTAATTAGATTTTCTTACATTTTTTTCATTTTCTAAGTTAAAAATATAAATTTTAGCGAAATATCACATAAAAAAGACATGTTTGTTTGTAGTTATTTTATTATTTTTATTTATTTCCTTTTAAATGCAATATAATTGTAATGGAAAATTATTTTCAAGTGTTAACCATCTGAGTGATCAATCTTATCTATTTATTATTATTACTTTACATGTCAGTTTTACCTCGTTAAAAAATTCATTGCACCTTTAGAATTTTTTTTATTTGTTTATATAAAGGCACATTAAACTAAAAATTTAAAAATTAAAAAATTTAAAAATTTAAAAAATATTAAAAAACAAGATGGCGATTGGCATTAGTAAAAAAAATTGTCACTTGCAACTTGTTTGTGCAAATGGGCCATTAATTTTTTTTCATTCTTATATGAAAACTAGTCCTTAGTGCAGCAATCTTAACTGACCTAATAATCAATAAAAGCAATTCAAATTCAAATCAAGAATGGAAAATTACTAAATGAAAACCAAATTGTTTGTTTTCATTTAAACAGTTTAATAGGTACATTTGATTTTATTCCTCAGCTTTGTTATGAATAAAAATAAAAACCGAGTCAAAATCCTCATCAATTGCTTCAATAACCATGATTTACTGTGTACCACCGATTTATAAATCACAATACTATTGAAAACCCTCGACAATCTTTTTCCTCTCCTTACCACACAAAGCTATACTTGAAGAACAATTCACTTGGTCACATTATTGCTAGAATTGACAGATCGAGAGCTCTTTTGTCATCCTACACTTGGTTAGCAATGAATTTTGCCTTTCATATTGATATGAAAAGCACTCATGCTTCACTCATCTATATACATTCAGCCATTTTCAAATTTACAACTTTAATTTAAAATTATTTTTAAAATCCTCATTTGTTAATAGTTTTAAATCAATAATAATTCAAACTCAAAACCAAACAAACCATATTATTAACATGTAAATAAACAAACGATACATAAATAAATAAATAAATCAGTCAATTTTCGATATTTTAAAATAAAAACTATTTAACATAATATCTACTGCCCACCCAATGCATTGAAAATAGGCTAAAAGTTGCAATAAAAGCTCTCGACTTGAAAGATCGACACATTTTGTGTGTAATGAGCCGAGACGTGTAACCTTTGTTCCTTAACACCGAAGCGATTACTCCGGTTAATTCCGATAACAAACGATACCCGTTGCCGTTAGCTTTTAGCCCTTTCCTTCCTTAAATTCGGCACTAAATCAAACACCCTTCAAACTTATTTCCATCTTACACAACAAAACCCGAAGCAAAGTCTTAACTTCCTAATCCCTCCTTCTCCCGCCAACGGGCGCCATAATGGGCCCAGGTGTTGGCGGCAATTCTGGCCAAGAAAGCCCGCCTTATCTCCAAGCACAGTCCCACCTACCAGCTCGACTCGAGATTGGCAACCTCCCTTCTCCTCAGCTTATCATATGTATTAAATTCTGCAATCGTAGGTCTTGTACTTCATTGGGCTGGCGGGCAATTCTAAGCAAACCTCCACTTACTTTACGAATTATGTTCCATTGCTCACTTTTGACACTCACAACCGCCGTTTTAATGCACGCTACGACTTAACCAGTCTACTTTTCTTTTCTTTTTATCAATTTTAATTTTTATAATTTTTATAATTTTTATAATTTTATTATTATCTAACAAGAATTTAAAAATCATTCAATTATCGCGATTAAATCTTAAGTCGAATGTTTGAAAATTTGAAAATTTGAAAATGTCAACGTGTAAATGGGATCTTAAAATTGCTGGACATTTATTACGCTTCATCAATTGTAAAATTATTTTACAATGTTGTATTAAGATAGTATGGCTATAAAATATTGTAATTTGTTTTAAATGAAAATAAAATTTCGAAGCGGTCAACCGTTAAAAATTAAAAATGACCCAAATTGGGAAAATAAATTTAATTTTTCATATAAAAATTGACCGGATGTCAAAATAGTTTACAAATTTAGAAATTTATGAATTTTTAAATTAAAAAAAAAATCAGAAATTTAAAAAATAAAAATCCAAATAAGCACAAACCCAAGCGTCATTATTTTTTCGAAAAAAAAATTTCAGTGCTAAAATTAGAATTTTTAGACACTTGAAAATGTCATAACCCAATTCCATAGCAACTAAATACTAATCTAAAGTTTAATTTTCTTATCCACAACATTCAGTTTCCAAGTCCAAACAAGAGAGGGGGTGATAATTTAACAAAATAAATATCCAAACAAAAAGAAAAAAAAACAATTGAAGCAGTTTCTTATGATTGATGAAGCAAAACAAGAAATTATAAAAACAACAAACTATTAAAATTAATAAAACTCTTTTTCTTTATTTATGTTCACACCCCTTTAAATAGAAGATGACAAAAGGAGTCGACTTTACAATTGTCAACAAACGTTTTGCATCATTCACCTGAATAATTGTTAAATATTAAAATTCCTTTTACACAACATATCCCATCATCTATAACCGCATACAATACAAACATTTTTATATCTCCTAAACTACCTAGTTTGAAAATAAAAAAAATTCCAAATATGATAAGAAAATTAAATTCTATCATTATCACTCAACAAACATTAAAAACGTCACACTTCACCATTTGCCACTTATAAAAAAGACCAAATTTATTTCAACACACATTAAAAGTGCAAAATATAAAAACATAGGTCTGTCAACGCCTATTATATTGTAACATAACTTACAACCTTAACTCAGTATCGCTGCCCTGCATATAAATAACCCTTTTAATTTAATCTAAATTGAAATCCTTTCGTGTACACAATGTCAAAATGCAGTTTTGATGTCTTGGGACATGAACTTACTTCAAAATGGAGTTAACATTTTCTTTCTCTATCACTTTCACAGGAAAAAAATATAATAAAAAATAAACACATTCAAATTCCCTTTTATTGAATTTTTACTTCCGTTTCTTTTTTTATAACCCTGTAAATTATTTCCCATTTTCATGTATAATTTAAGATTATGTACATGTGTATATGAAAGAATAAAAATAATAAAAATAAAAGAAAGAAAAATCTTTTGACATTGATTTAAAATTAAAGACTACACGCTAAATTGGTCCTAAAAGCGATTTTTAAAAAATTCAAACAAATAAATAAAACATTTTTTTCTTCTCATATTTAAGTAATATGCAAATATAAAAATCTAGCAAGTCAAATAAAAGAAAAAATACATAAATAAATAAATAAACTACATTTACGCCACATTTTTCCACCAACTTAGCCCCAATTCGATTCAATCATGAGAAATTATCATCAACTACCAGATGTTGAATTTACATCTGTTTTCACAATTGAACAACTCAACTCGGTGCACTCAACCCCATCAACACAAGGAAAATCGTACACAAACAATTCCTAAGGAAGAAATAGAAAAAAAAAAATATTCCGTACAAAATTGGTACATAAAAACATGAAAACTATTCATTTTCTTTATATGCATAAAAACAAAAATGTAAATAAAAATAAAAATAAAAATAAAAATATCAAATAGGGTAATAAATTTTTTTCCCCAACAGTTCAATACAGTGTACATTTGCATGCAGTCGCCATAGCAACGGACTAGTACAAGAAAACTAGCATTTGCTTCAATTGAATGAGAACCAAGAGCACACACGCCAGGGCAAGAGAGAACGAGAGACATAGTCCAATTGTGGACTGAGAATCAATAGGAGCGGCCAAGCGAGGAGACGGCAGGCCGAGAGTGGGCAGCCGACTGGGGACCCACTGGGGAATCGAGGCGAAAGGGAGAGGGCCAAGTGGCTGAACCGACAGGGCCTTTACCGGGGTCGGCCTTGTCGAATGCACTGCACTAACGGCTGGGTGATGGATGAAATTCAGTCCAGTGAAGCACAGTTGAAGAAAAAAGGCACAATTTATATTTTAAACTAAACGATTTTTACAATACTTTAAGGATTTTTACTTGTTAAAAATCGAGATTTTTTTCAATTTTTATCTCTTTGGATTTTTCGATTTTTCAATTTTTCAATTTTTCAATGCAAAAATCAAACGATAGAAAAATTAAAAATTTTGTATGGAGGTATTGAATCATTAAGTTTAAATATCACAATTCATTCCTTATGATACCCCATCTTTAATCCAAAAAAAAAATATTTAAAAAAAATATTAAAAAAATATTTTTTTTTTAAAATCGATTCACTACAATCTCCAACTTCTACCCTCAAGACAGTATACTTGTATATATACATTATACAAGTACAACTTTGTCGCAATCATGTCGCGTCCTTTGTTATTAGCGTTCCACTTTGGTTCAACAACAACTGATACACATACTAGAGCAGCAGCGAACACCACCAGTCCGAAAACGACTCTTCTACTACCCCCTCCTTCCCGTGTTTGAGGTCGCGGGGCCGCAGAGCAGCGCAGCCCGCCTTGTAGGGTCGGCGGTCGCTCGGTCACTGCTTCGTTCGCATTTTCGCGATAAGGAGAAACAGTGCCATATACATTTTTATGTTCGACTTTCGATCTGGTTTTACGTTTAACATTTTCCAATGGACATGGATAGTGGGAGGAATTTATAAACGCCTCAGTTCATCAGGGTTAACTTGCAATCATCTCTTTATGTAAAAAATCCAAGCGAATAACTACATTTTTCTCTTATTCTATTAGATCTAATAAATTACGTATTTAATAAAATAAAAAAAAATTCAAAATAAAAAATTTTAAAAAAGTTTAAAAAAATATATAAATCTAAGTATAAACATAAATAAACTCACTTAGGCCTATTTTTGTATCTAATTTTTGAATTTGTGAATATTTTTACTGTTTCAATTTTTAAATTCCAATGCATGTGTAAAAAGAAGTTAAAAATTCACCACATTGTTAATACGAAATTAAACGTTATAAGGATTACATTAAATATAAAAGGTTTAAAATTTTGGTTTTGTTACAGATTGTTATCAATTCCGGTGAGAGTTCGAATGGGTAGGTTTATGTTACACAAGATGAGAATAATTTATGTACTGCTTCATGTATTACAGATTTAGGGGTATAAATATAAATAAAATTTTCCCAATCAACAAGTTAATACAATACACAATAAAACCGCGAAAAAATAAAACTTGGGTTAATTATACCATATGTAGGTACATAATAATAATATTATTATTAATATTAATAATAATAATAAAGTGCAACACTTGAAAAAAGAAAAAAAAGAAAAATAAAAATTAAAAATTAAAAAAAAAATAACCTTCGGTCACTTTTAGGCCACACTTAAAACCTTCATTACTTGGCTAAAGTCCCAGCGAATGTATAAAAAAATAAATGGATATAGAGAGCGAAAAAAAAAAGAAAATGAAAGAGAAGGAATAATATGATTGGAAAATGTCGCTCCCCCGCCACAGACCATTTCGAGTGCTGTCTGTCCCCCCTCGAATATGATCATAGTCATCAAACGGTGGTGTACGATCGTGCAGTTGGCGACAGTTGCACACCAAACCACCACGCGGCGCCGAGACACCCCAGAAAAAGAACCTTGAAAAATCCAGGATAAAATGATTTGAAATAAAAGTAGGCTATAGCAAGCCCGAAACATATAATAAAACGGGATATGGAAACACACATAAACGAGACAGAGGAAAAAATGCACATACGGAAATATGTGTTGGCCGGGCGGCGTTAGATGCAACCGCAGTCGGCATGGATTGTAGCTAGTTGCCGGTTACGAGTTGCAGCCGAGGATGGAAGCGAGTCGGAAGCGAATGGCGGAGCAGCAAGCAACGGCAGGATAAAATTAAAAGTGTTTGCGGGCGACAAGGCATTATATGAGCTGACATATTATGAACTGGCACTCTCTTAACTTTGACAGATGAGGATAGAGCATTTTCGGGCGTCGGAGTTGCGCCTGACAGCGGGGTTAGCGCATGATGAGGAGGCAGGCGAGGCGAGACGAGGCGGAGGCCGTCCAACACCCCCCTCTACCCGACTGGCCCTCAAACATGTCCGCGCTATGACACCCGTCAATTTAGCTCACTTCCCTTGAGCTGAGTGTCGACACTTTATCCCGCGATTCGTGGATCGCATGTAGAGACAAAACGACAAGAAAAATGGAGGGGAAGCGATCTGATCAGAGTTTACAACGGCATTCAACATGGCGGCGTCCATGCGATCGGCACATTGAATAGAGTTGAGAGTATAAAATAGCGACGACTCACCTGTTTTTTCCTTGATTTCACAAAGAACGCTGAACAGTGCTGGTTTCATACGGTGGCAGTTTAGCGTATGTTTCCTGTGAGAAAAAATGGCAGGAGAATTTTTTAAGACGAGTAACGTTCTAAGTAGACCAGTCATTTACCGTGCCGTTTCGTTTGCGTACCTCGCTTGTGCTTCGTCCAGACTCTGGTCAGTAATGTTCATAATTTGCTGTAAAATTTCCCCGATGTCTTGCTTTCGTCCTTCATCGGGGTTCGTTGGATCCGTAGGTTGCGGCAAGTAAGGCGGCTGCGGCGGGAGACCCGCCATGCTCACCGGGTGATGTTGAGGGTGCATCATTCTTTGTTGATCGTCCATATTTCTCAACCCACCCTGGCTCGTTCCTTCTCCAGATTTTTGCTCCGAATTACACGACCAATTCACGGCACACAACAAATAAGACCATCCATAAAAGTCCTCGTCGTACACAGCGTAGTAAACTGCTCTTGTGTAGTAATTGAGTGTTTTGATTGAAATACTTTTGACGGACAGCAAGCGGCTTCGGGGTGGGTTGAACGATAATGCCAGTCAAGTCAATCCGCCATAAAAGATGAGCTGAAAATGTGACGCGGAGAACGTAATTTTCCTACTCCAACCAATAGTAAGCCGTTGCTTGCGCTATTTTTGTGCTCAGGCCGCCTGCCAATCACAGTCAAATAATGTCAAAGACCTTCACTCTAGATCCGCCTTCTTTCGTGATAAATGCTCGACGGATGTGACGTTTTCTTACTCGCGCATGCGACTTCACGCCTGCAATGATGGCGGCTCTGTATCCGGTTCCGGGTTAAAACAAAACATCAAAACAAACTCTCACACTGGGGTTAAGTGGGTATTGATGTGCATCTCTCCTTCATTCTATTTTAACTATAATTATTTATTTATAAGGTAAGATTATTTAAGTTTAAGGTAAGTTTAGAATTTCAATAAAATATCTCGTTAAATGTATGTGTAATTTTCTGTTCCTTTTCCATTAAATTGCTGCAGTTGTGGAATGAAAATTTCTTCTGGTGGCTAATTTCGCACGTTACATAGCAATTCGACACTATTATTTTCATATTCAGGTATCTAAACGTACAATATAAATATATTTTGAATATATATATTATAATATTGGATTTTAAAAATATAAATCAAATTTATTCACACATTATACATTTGATAAAACTATAATTGAGATTCATATTTTTTTGAAAAGTAAAAAAATAAAAACAAGTTTTACAGGGTTTTCCCAACAAGTTATTAGGTTCTAATCCTTTACACCAAATTTTTGATATGTAAAAATTAAATCTACATAATTGTGTGACTAACATTTAAAATTCAACTCGATTTGCGACGTTTTAAATCAACTCATTTTTGAAACATAGTGTTGCGGCATAAATTCCTTAACAATTTTTTTTCTTTGTATTTTATTTGATCCCCCCTACTTGAGCCGAGATTAATTTCATTTTCTCGATTTGCGCCCAATTGTCAAATTTTGCCATTTTCTCTCGAGTAATTGGCTTGTTTTTCACGCCAGTTCACAAGAGCAAGCAAAAGAATTCTTCATCAGGCTGATGAATAATCTAGCACAATGCCATTAAAATACCCACGGATATTAAACAAACTGCCAACATGGTGCGCGAATAATCTGATTACAGATGCATTTTAATTACAAATAAATGAAGAGACAAAATAACTTTAGTTTATGTGTCTAGATTACATTAAGTTCGGTGTTACTTCATACGATGAATTTGCAACACCAACAACTCTTGTTGTTTGCTTGTGCCTTGCCTTCTAATTACATTTACAACTCAATTCCTGAGCAATGCAACGCCAGCGTCTAATCTTTTCCCATTCCAACAATTTTCTATCCTTCTAATTATGAGAAAATGATGATGCTTTCAAGCTGAATAGTTAAACTAAAATGGCACTCACACCAATTTGCATTTAAACTTTTACCTGATTTTTTTCCCTCACATTTCTAACAGCTTACAATCTCGCTAGTCAATTCCCACTTCACATGTAAAAAGCCATCACAACAAATATTTGCCCTCCTAGAACAATTTCAACTCTTTTTCTCATTTTGCAAAATGCTCTTTTCACATCTCAAAAGACAGTTTATTCAAAATGCAACTTGATTTCACCATCAAATCCCCCACATTATAGGTGTCTCTCATAATTGTGCTGCATGCTCGTGATGATGTTGCCCCCGTGTGCAGCTTCCCCGTTTCCACATATGTCATCAGTCCTAGACCATGATTGCTTGCCATGACACTTGATGCTCCCTTCCTTGCATCTGCCAGATAGATCCCCTGACATCATTCCTAACACATGCAGAAACAAGTTACCTGAAAAACAAAGTTAAAGAAAAAAATAAATTATTTGCCAATGAGTTCATTTACTTGGCGCATACAACATTTTGTATTTTATGTTTACCTTTAATACTTTAAAACTTATTTTAGGGTGATGCGAGTTTCTGCCAAAAACAACATGATTTTGCCCACTATTTCTTTCTAACTTCAACTCCCTTCTTCCTACATCTGGCTAAAACGTTGCAGTCTGCTTGGCCCTTTGCCACAAGTGCGAGTAGGTAGAGCCCAATACATCTGGAATTCCATGTGCCCTTTTAGAAATTAACATGGAGTAAGGAGAAAATAGGATATACCATACCCTCCCCTATCTTTTTCAAGCTTCCGCAACTATGAAATTTGATTTAGTGTTGATAGATTTATTGCGAAATGTTTTGTTAGACAGATTGACCTATATTTGATATTAATATTTAGATTACGAAAAAAAGTGAAAATTTTCTCAAAGTTTTTCAAATGTGATTTACTTGTGTAAATGTTATGATCTGGGTTACCATGTGATTGCAAGTTTTAAAAGTTAAATTAAATAATTTTTTTTTTAAATTTTATGTTTGAGTAATTCTATTTGCTTTATTTAGCAAATATTACTATGTTTGTTTTTGTTTGTTTGTTTTGGTTGTCTTTTGATTCAAAATTGAAAAGAAAAAATACTCATCTAATAATAGACAAGTTAGAGCTAAAACCCAAACAGTCACCAAGAGGGATTAGAAATCAACCAATTTGGCTGAAATTAGTTAGACTAAGATTAGTATGTTGACATGGCAAAATCTGACGGTTGCAACATTGCGATTGTTTAAGTTCAAATGTGCAAGTTTTGCAAGAGGAGTTGGACAGATGTGTGTTGTCTAACTCTTTAATTGAAAGCTTGATATTTTATCTAAATAACAATTAATTTTAATATTCAAATTTAAATGAGCACGATTACGTGCTGAATTTAAAAATTAAAAAATTAAAAAAATTAATTTAGAGTCTAAGTGGTTTACTTGTCGATTTTTTATTCATACAAGTAAGCTTACTGACACAATTTTCACCTTTTCTGTACTACAAAGTAAAATAAAACCATATTTCATTTCTCATTAAAAATTTTAAGTGCAAGCATGCCTAATAAACAAGTTCATTTGCAAAACTGATTTTTTTGTAAATGAAATGCGAATTTTAATTTTTTTTTCGAATTCCAAGACTTGGTTTACTAATTTTCATCTGTCACGAGTTTATATTACAGAATTTTGATTAGACAATAGATTCAATCGTTGATCAAATTCGTTTGATACAGTAAAACCTAGAAAGAAATTAAAAATAAATGAAATACTTATTAATTTGCATATTTATTTGAATAAAATATTAAATGCAGATATGTGTTTATTCACACAAAGAGAAATTTCATTCTGACATGATAGGGTTGAATGGAGAGACATGTGGCCAAAAATGTGTCCAACTTCCTGATTTGACAAAAGCAAGCATTTTGCCTGTTGTCGTCACCATATGAAGTTATTATGCAACTAGAAGGAAGTGGATATGTTTTTCTATTGAGCAGACAATCTCCATTCACATAAACAGAATTGTGAACATATGTGAAAATGGCTTGATGAAACCTGTACGTCTTTGTCTATTACAGGAAATAACGAGCTGCAATCCTAGTATTTCATTTTAATTTACTTGTGCAGAAAAGTAAATAATTTGGATTAAAACTTTGACTAGCTTAAAACATATCCTGTATTTCAGGAAAATAAATTCTTTAAGTATAGATATTGCTTTTTCCTGTGTTATTGCTGATTCTTTTCCTTATTGTCATGTACTCATCAAGGACACACAATTCAAATGGTTTGAGAATAACCTGTTTAATCATTAATATCGTTTCCTGTTGTTTACAGATGTTTATGCATATACTTTAACAAAAATGGCCTTTTACGATGATCCACGCTTTTTGTTGTCACACATACGAAATTCGTATATTACGAGTGATGATACTGGAGTATGTGAGATGGTGATGGTCAATGAAAACTGTCCTGCAAAGGTACAGCAAATAAAATTTGAATTAATTTTTGAAATAATATTTTTTTCGAAATTTTTATGCAGGTAAAGGTCATATTTGTGAAATACACCGTTAAGAACCAGTCATGGTCTTTTTTTTTCTTTCTTTTCTTTACAATCACAGCGGTGTATTTCACGTTCCAGAAACCACTTTTAGAATTAGTATTGAGAATAGGTTAATGATTTAAAAAAAAAGGAAAAGGGCCTGAATAAAATTTTATATAATAATAATTAACTTAAATTGTCGTCACTAATTAAAGGGAAGAAATAACTCGACGAAATATTATCCATAAATCACATGTTTTAGAGATCAATTGACATGTTAGATAATAAATAGATTTATTGTTTTTTTAAAAACATAAATAAAAATTTTTATTTGAATACAATAAATTTTTTATGAAGAAAATTTGATTTATAAATTTTTATTTATTTAACTTTATCTTCAATTTTAATTTTTATGTTTAATTAGCGAGCTCATCAACCTTCGTTGCATCCATCTTGGACTTTTGATTCAAGTGATAGTGGTTTAGAGTCCGATACAACTGAATTATCACAATCCTTTGATATTGCTTCGGATATGGATTATACGATTAGGTGAATATAATTATTTTTTATAGAATTTAAAATTTTAAAATATATATTTTTTTCAATTTAGGAGAAGGTCAAATACCGCACAACGATTAGACAAATTAAAAAAAGAGAGAAAAAGTCAAGCCAAGATTAAAAACATTCAATGGAAACCACCAGATTCTTTCCTTTCGGGTATATAACTCTAGGCGTATTTCTTTCAATAACTATATACATTTTGAATTCATTTTTAGTGGAAGAAATGAGCGAATTATTTGAAAAAAAAGCTAACACCATTCCTAAAGAAAGGGCTAGAAAAAAATCATTATTATCAGAACAGCTTGAAAAATTCCCTACATTACCGAACAACCCTTTCGGAGAATACGCCAAGTTTGATGGAAGTGTAAGTGAGGCGTTTAAAAAAAATTAAAAACCCTTATTTACAAAACATTATTCCTGCAGGCTTATGTTGGCATCCCAACAAAAAAACTCAACATTTATTTGACAATGTTAACTACAGAAGAACGAGCTTTTCCAATGACTGTAATCACTATCATTACAGCCAAAGTTCAAGAATTAATTGGTCTAATTTGTTGGCAATATACAAATGATAATAGAAAACCAGAACTGAAGTAAGTAGAAAATTAAAAAGTGTGATGACATGCTGTTGATTAGTTTCTAAAGCTCTAATGATCTGCCATCTTTGTGCAGCATGAGGTTGCATTTCTTTTACTCATGTATTGCAACACATGACTAAACTTTTTTCTTTTTAAATTCTTTGCAAAGTGGATCTAATCTAACTGCTTTGAAATAATGATTTAAATTTGATTTTGTTTTTTTTTTCTAAAGGGATAATCCAGATTATTATAGTTTATGTATTGCTGAAGAAAATGGCGAAGTTGATTTGGATTTTCCAAATTTAGACCCCAAAGAAGCTATTTCTAAATTTGGATTCACTGATCTAGCTCTAGTTGAGAAAGATTTATCAGAAAAACCTCCTGATGATCAAATAATCGTCACTGTGTTAGTAAAACGTAGCTTGATCAGTATATTTATTCAAATAAACAAACATTTACCTTATTCTAATTTATAACGATTAAATTTAAAATTATCTTACGCAAAGATATTTAAACTAATTTTTGAAAATAAAATTTCAACTTTAATATTTGAATAAATACGCTATTCCTATTACCCATTAAATTATATTAATTTATTGTTTCCTTACTGTTATTTATAGTAACATTTTTCAAGGTGGATTTTCTAAAATCCCAGTTACTGGTAAAGATGTAACCATGAGAGAAATTCTAGATAGCACTTTAAGGCGAAGAAGGGGCATGATGAAGCCTAAAGGTAGCAATAGCAAATGATTTAGTTATAAAAGTTTTAATTTTGATGTATTTGTTTGAGCAGCCAGACGAATTGGTAAGTTATTTTAGCAATTAAGCCTTCTAAAACTTGATCTGCTTAGATTTTCTATAATAAAAAAGAATGAATACTATAGACCAAGTCTGGACAAGAAGTCAGACTTAAGGGAAAAGTATCATAAATAATACTATTTAAAACTTTATCCAAAATGATAAAAATTGAACTGTTTTTTAGCAAATTTATAAATTTTATTTTATAATAAGAAACTGAGATTTGGAGAAAATTAGAAGTAGCTCTTGGCCCGTAAAAGTCTACCCAGACCTGCTCTAAAGTGCATTTATTAAAAGATTACAAAATAATTTTTAAATAAATTGAATAAGTTAAAATTTTCTTTGTTTTAAATGCGGTTGCGATACTAACTTCATTCTTATACAAAATATAATTCTTTCGATCATTTTTTATTACACGAAAATAATGTGTGACCTTGTAATATCAAAACTTGCCCTTTCTTTTTGCACCTGACATAGACTATCTATTCCCTTGTTCATACATAACAGGTTTTGTAGAACTTGACATCACTTAACAATCAAGCATAAATTAAGTGATGTCATGTTAACGGAATTCTCAGCATGTTATGAACATTAGGTTAAGTAATAAACTTTTATAAACTATATATTATACATATATATATGTAGAAAATGGTTTTTACTTTTGGAAATTTTACATTTAATTTATTACTCAGGTTTGCAATATCAACTAGAAAAAGAAAGTGAACCTGGTGTTCCAGTTGATTTGGATGCAACATTGGCAATGATGAATACTCTTGATTTTTACCTTGTTCGAAGTAACAGTGTGTAAAATCAAAATTTCACTTTTTAAAGCCGATTTTAACTTTTGTTTATTTTATTTATAGGTAAAAGAGAAGAACAAGAAGGTTATGATAAAATAAACAGCTGGTTTCCTAAAGAGATGGTAGTAATGGAAGCGCCTCGATATTTGTCTTATCGAGTTTTCTTGATTAGGAAGTTATTTCACAAAACTGAAATTCATCTCGGTTTGTGTCATTAGCCCAGTGATTCTCAACCTTTTTTTGTCAGGCCACATTTTTAACAATTTAAAGACTTGTCAGCACACTAACAATAGAAAATCACCTTTTTGATCCAGATTTCTGTACATATATATACATATGTATATATATAAACTTTACTTATGTATGGGTATTTGCAGTGGCGTCACACTTTAAGAATCTTGCAGCACACTAAAGTGCCACGGCACAGTGGTTGAGGATCACTGCATTAGCCGTTTGCATCAGAAGTATATAAAATAGCCGAAATTATAATTAAATTAAACATAAAATGATTGTCAAGCATATCAGTGCACTTTCGTGATTTTCCCATATATAATTTAGTGTACAGCAGTCCCTGGGTTATGAACATAATTTGTATCTAACATCAGTACTGCATTAACAAAGCCCCTTACTTACAATAACCTTACAAAGTGACTGAAGCCAATTTTCTTAGAGAAAAATTAGTTGATAATGTTTTGATACGTTGCACGTCGTCTGATGCAAAGGGTCGAAATACCATGATTTAATTATTTTTTTACGGTATTTATTTTTTTTTAAAGGGATATCGGTGGATAAAATTGAGATTGACCCTGTTCAACAGAAAGGAAGTGTCAAGTTTTGGACGCAGCCACAGAAACCAGTCACTCATGATATTGATTCAATAGCTGCTTGTGAACTTTTAGAATTAAAATTCAATGGTAAAGTAAAAAAAATATTTACAATTTAATTTAATATAAACATAATTTTTCATTTCATAGGTAAACTACTCTTTCGATTAACATATAAATCAGACACCAGCCATGATTTTAAACATCACGACTTTGAAGCAGAAGGAAGTGAGGCAAAGGATATTGTAGAAAGAATTTCTCATAATATCGAGTTACGAATGAGTTCTACTAGACGAGATTACTTAGCTCAGCGCGAGCGTAAATTACACCGAAGAAGTTTGTTACAAACTAGTTTCAAAGGATCATTTAAACATTAACTTAAGTTATTATTTAGAATTACATTCACCAATCAATCAAACTGTAATAAAATAATTTTAATTAAAATGAAAAATAAAAAATTAGATTGATTAAAAGCTTACGTCCAGAGGCATTTCAAGAATAAGTTGTTTGATATCGGATGATGGTACTTTATCGACAATAAAATTGCTTCCTACAATGTATATAGTAAAATGAATAAATAAATAAATTACTTTAAAATAAATTTCTTACTGTGATTATTAGTTGTTTTTAAGGTTCCTTGAATATCATAAGTTCTTTTGACTTGGGAATTCACCTCTGTAGAAAGTGTATTAACCTGTAAGGCAATGAGAAATGAAAACATTAAAGGGATGAAAATAAGTTTTTTCACGTTAATGTACACCAATCAGCAGATTTTCTTTCATGATTTTTAAGTCGTGAAGTAATTTTTTACAGTTTATAGAATCTTCTTGGGATGTTGTAGTGTCAAGTTTTAAATCCGAGCTTAGATCGCTGAAATTTAAATTGTGTAAAAATTTGTAAAAAATTTAAATGAAAACAATAATAACAAATTACGTGGTTAGAAAGTCGTCATTTGTAATTTCAGCCTTAAGACGATCCCAGTCTTTACACTCATTTTCAAGTCTATAAAATATATGACATTAAATTACTGAATGAAATTTTGTAAAGTATAATTTTTTAAATTTAAAATAAATTTTACTTTTTTATGTACATATGAGAAATATTTGTGTTGCGTTCCATTTCATCAATTTCTTGGTTAACTTTACTATAAACAATTGAATAAAAATTAGTTAAATGTTTGTTTATTGACTGATTAAAATCAAATAAATTGTAAATTAATTTACCAATCGCTTGACATCTGTGCTTTGGAAACATCACTTTCATTTCTCATATCAAGTATAACTTCTTTATAAATCCGATGCACTGAAAAAGACGTATAAAATTTCAATCAAACCGAAGTGTTATTAAGTTCTGTTAGATCACAAAGCTAAATTGTGTTCTAACTTAATTTTATAAATTCGTACTTTGAGATATCAAGTTGCTTGTGTCATAGTTTGGATTATGTTTTGCAAATTTTTTGTGACTGTTTTTCAATGCTGTCTACAGAAAAAAAAAAAAAGGCGTATTAATAATAAAATTAAATTTTCGACTTAAATTACTTAAATTGTAGTGTTATAATTACTTCAAAACAGTTGGATAATAAGTGTTCAACATTTTCTGCCGCTTTATCATCTAAATCTGCGTTTAAAGTTTATAAATATAAAAACACTAATAATTAATCTATTATACAGTATGTTTACTTCTGGTTTCAATGTCATCTTGTATGACAGCAAAAATACCAGGTATACCAATACTACTTCGTCGACGCGCATAACTTGAACGTCGTCTTTGTTTTTTTGCTTTACCAGCATCTACTTTCTAAAAAATATTTATTACTATAAAGACATAATTACAGATTACATTACTTACGTATTCTTTAGAAGAAACAGACTCTGTAGTAGTTGCCATTTACACATAAAATTTGAATTAAATTTGGCGGCTATGAACGTCTATTATCGTAACTGTCAACAGGATTGAAGTGCGGCATTACTAAATAAAAAAAATCTTTTTTTTCTTAATATTTAAAATATAAATAAAAGATCTAATTTAATACACATTTATTTTTAATAAATATTATATTACAAATTATATTATTATATATTACAATAAAAATTAAGTTTCGAATCACGTAGAACAAATCTGACATAACATCAAGATTCGTTCGTAATCGAGCCGCTTTCTAATACATAATAATAATCTTAAGGGAAGAGTCAGGTCTAATCGCTGAGCTGTAGGTATGTCCAGCTGAAAATATCAACAAAAACACAACTTACATGTTACTAATTTATATGACGGCCAGAACTGATATTGAAAACTGAGAAGAAAACGTATGTGTTGATTTGAGCATAGATAGTTGCAGTTTGAGCCATCAGATTTCGAAGTTACAATGATAGGCTTATGATATAAAACACTTTTCTTACGTAATCAATTTAATTTGATCGAAAAATTTCCTCAATTTAATGATTTTAAACACTTAGTTAAAGTTCTTAAATGATAATTTAAGCGTTTAGCCGAATAAATAATTAAATTTTCATATTTACGCTAGACTTGACATTAGTATTGAAAATGCATTACAGATATTTTTTACTAACTTTCTTTATTTTTATTTTATTTAGAGTGGATAAATTCTCTTGTGGCTGTGATGATGCGAGACTTATGGAATGCTCTTCCAGACAATCGCCCAATTACTGCCATCTGTGTGGTTGAAGAGCCTATGAAATGTCCACCAGGTTATTCTGTGGTTAGTATAAACTTGTTTCAACTTATAACTATTCTTTAATTATCAACCTATTTATGAAATATATTGTATAGGTTTCTAGAACTTATGATCAAGACACAGATGCGGATTTATGGAAAGATGGATTTTTCGGGAAAAAAATTACTCGCTATTTGTGTATTTCGAAAACGGAAGTAAGTTACAATATCACTGTATTTTAAAACAAATTTTTAAAAATGAATGTAATTTAGGGACAAACTCAATACATAGTAGAAGATATAGCCGTGATAAACGAAAAAGAACCGCCGCCTGAAGGATTTACTCTGTTATCACATACTTTAGATACAGGTAGAAATAAAATTAGATTAAATTGTGTTGTGTAATTATTATCTGTTTTTTATTTTATTATTAGAGCAAAAGGCCATGCGGAAAAAACAACTTTGCTTCAAATTAGTTTCACGAAAAGAGGCGACCCAGGCAGTTACAGACATTATCGTACTTAGTAAAATTAAAAAAGCACCACAAGGATTCACACTGTCTGGGTACTTATTTTTAAATACGTTTTAAAGCGATATTTTATTGATGTGAAAAAGTAAATTTTTTTTTCCTTATTTTTTTAGGGAATTAAATAGTTTACTAATTTGTTACAAAACGGGACCCGTTCCTACGAATAACTCAAACACCATGTCGAGAAGCTACACTGGAACACTGCCATATAGGTAAAACCATTTACTAATTTCGGCGTATTTCATCAAATTATACTCGAATACATTTTATATCTGCAGTACTAGCCCAGCTGCTGCTCCTGCGCCAATAGGACCTCCGCCTCCAGTCCCGCAAAGTCTGCCATACCCGGTGAACGCATATGCAAGCTCGCAAGTTAATTCTCTGTACCCACTAAATGCAATCAACCAGTTAAGGCAGACTGGCCCGACGAATGCGGCTGTGCAAGCCACGCCGAACCAACAAGCTCTAAATCAAATGTTGGGCGGCATGACGTGGCCTGGTCCTCTTGGGCGAGCCACCCCACCACCTGTACCTCCAATGTCGTCTTCATACATTCAAAGTCCGTCATCACCTTTGCGAAGCAACACGAGCACACTTTCTACGTCATCACTATCAAATTATGGTAAAAATAAGATGCTTGAGTTTATAGCCTTAACGATTAACTTTTTAATTTTATTTTTTTAAGGATTGGATGGAATCCCTTTTGAATTGAATCCGAAGTATAAGGATCTGCAACTTTTGAGAGATGTAAGCTTAAGAGCATTAATAAATATTGGTTGTGAATTAAATTTAAATTTTTCTAATTTCAGTTTAATATTCCTAAACTACAAAACAAAACAGCTGCTGATCTAGAAGCAGAGGTTGAATATATTTTCACAGTAATAAAATATATGGAAGAAAATATTAAAAGTATTTTTTTTTCTAGTATACTTATGACTTCAGCACAGAACGTCAAGCACAACAGAGGATACCACGTGATTTGCAGTAAACGTTAACAATCTTCCAGAATCGATTTGTATTTGTACGTGGCATGGAATGGACTCAAGCCATACACGTTAAGATCAAATCCTCCTTTCAACCATGTTTGGGGGACCTCAGTTTCGATGCCAAGATGTGATCTTGATCAGATTAAAGAAATGGCTTAAGCAAGTGACTCTGTCCCTCGATTCACTCAGGGTTCCTTCTAGTCGGGTGACAATTTTTTTGTTTGATCACAGAAAAAATGAATATTGATTCGTACGTACTATGTGTAATTTAGAGACCTCGAGTGATTCGGGTGCCAAGGGTCTCATTATTTATTACATCCAAGTTTTAATTTTTATTTTCTTTTATCTGATATTAGAGGGCTGTTAGCTCAAACAAGGTGCTATAATTATGAAATGTAATCGATTTAGTTCTTGTTAATTTTGATTTTTCTTTGGGCACAGTTATTTTATTTAAAAATTTAATGGTCTGAAGTGATTGTTAGTCAATGAAATGGATTTGATACATATAAATCTTAATAATTCGTGATAGGTAAAACCGCCAATGAAATTTGATGGGACTGTTATATAAAAGTCACTGTTGTTGCTGCTTTTTTTTATCACGAGTTTGCGTGAATTTGGCTGAAATATTTCTCATTGTGACATTTAGCTACTGCTTGATAATGAATTTTTTAAATCCTTAAAAAATTAATTTTAGTGCTTTTTCTAGATGAACGTTCTTCATTAGGACCAAGAGATGCTATTTGATACTGATTATTACAAAAGAAAATGTTGTGTGGAGTGTTATATTTATCTTACTTTTCAAATTCTTAAATGAAATTATAATTTATAATTTAAAATTAATGATTGACTAGAATTTTTTTTGTGTAAAAGAAAAAATTAATTTGAATACATCGATTTTCAATGTCTAACGCATAAAGTTTTTAAGTTTATCATTTTTTTCTTCTCCAAAAATTAGCTAGAAACAATGCTGTTTAGCGCGTTGTTTTATTTGACGTTTCAATTGTATGTTGTATATAAAATTAATTAACAATAAAATAATATATATGGGATGTAAAAATCCTATCAATGTTTTTGACATTTAAATTTGGCTTGCCTTGTCATTTCTAAATGGCAGTAAATTGAACTACGGTTTTTGATCATCGATTTCAATCGTTCAGCCGTGGATGGAATTATTACAGCAACTTGAAAAGCTACAGAATTTAATGTGCAATTTTCGGTCTAAGAACAAGACTACTCAATTTTTCGCATCCTATAATTATTGGTAATTGTAGCCTCATCCCAAGGACCATAAATATTGCTTAAAAAAAGAAATGTTAATTGAAAATTATTTCACTTCCTGACAACTTTAAGCATTAAAACACTTACTCTTTATATTTTTGCCAACGAATAAATAATATAGGGCAAAATAAGTTTATAAACACATCTAAAATGAATAAAATAACCGCAAAAATGGGCGATGTGAACCATGCAGAGGTTGCACCGATGAAAATAATTATGCATGTGAGGTAAATTCGGCTCTTTGGCCATTGAGTCTGAAATAACAATAAATAAAAACTTTAAAATTTATTATTGAAAAAAGAAAACAATTTCACACTTTAATCATTAATTTAATATTTACCCGAACCTTCTTTCTTAGAATAGGAAAAAGAGCAATTACTTCTACTGCAAATGTTAAAAATTCAAATACTGAAACTGTCGTTGGAAGTCGTGAAGCTAATGTAACAGAAGCTGCAATGGCAGCTGTTAATGAAAGACTCGGAGCAACACTGAAATGTAAATCATTGTATAACCAAAATTATAATTAAGTAGATAAAATAAATTTTAAAAAAATCCGTACATTGAGATACTTAATCCGTAATCTAATGTCAATAAATGAATTATCATTAACATAATCGACATAAAATAGATAGAATCTGTACTGACGGTATCAGTTAATGTCTTGAGAACTGGTGATAATCCAAGAATAAATGCAAGGTACATAAAGCAACGTTTCAGATGTTCATAAACTAAAAAATCTAAATGAATTTAAAAAGTTAAAATAAAATATAAAAATTACCTGAATTGAAGCACCATTCATATTCAAAAATGATGTAAAAAAACATAACTAAAATGGAGGATAATATAAAAAAACTACATTGAGGAAATAACTGATTATCCAAAAAGTGAAATGATGAAAGAATTGTAGAAATGCTGGAAAGAAAATTGTACATTATGTTTTAAATTAAATTATCAATTTTAATTAGCATATTTACCTATTTAATTCTTCAGTGACAACTGTTGTATTTGTAATGGCATTGATTAGATTATAGGTTTTCATATTTACTAAATTAAAAAAGATGTTCGTAACATTATAATTTTAATTTGGTGTGGCATTTAGGATATAATTATAATTTGTAATATTTGTTACCATTTTTCTGCAATCCTAGTAAAAATGTTTTGTCTATATAGTTAGCCGGAAATTCTCTTGAGTATTTATCATATAATACACGTCTTTTAAATTGAATTTTGCTAACGGTATTTGGTTTTGTACCATTAAAAAATTCTGAATTGCGACTAGTTTTACAGCCTGACATAATGACAGTCATGACAAATATCATGTGTACATAAACATTGTGAGTTGAGCCTGCTAGCTTCAGGTAAGTGCAAAAATTCCGCCTACAAACCTTATCGAAGTAGTCCCCATTCATTAACGAATCACACCATCTTACTCAACTTATGTAAACTGAAAAAGGAAGTACTTTACTGAATTGTAAGAGTTATATGTTGAGTTTGACACGTAATATTTCGAGAACGGCCATACCATGCTGAAAACACCGGTTCTCGTCCGATCCCCGAAGTTAAGCAGCATCGGGTCTGGTTAGTACTTGGATGGGTGACCGCCTGGGAATCCCAGATGCTGTTCTCAATTTTTTTGAATTTTTTAAAAAAATTTTAGTTATAGGTTTAGAATTTATTTTTTAATTTTAATTTTTTTTAATTGTAAATTTTATTTTTTTTACCTTTTTTTTTGTTTTTAGGAATAGAAATGATGTTTCGAATTGCGCGGATTTGAATTTCTCGCTGTGGCACTATATAGTAATTTATTTAATCAAAATCCTCCATTTCAAATTTATTTTCAAACTTTTAGCATATACTTTTTCCATTTCTGTAAAATGGAAGATAAAAAGAAAATATTTATAAATATTTTTATTTGATTTTGATCATTTTTTGAATGATATCAGATTTAATAAAAAAATTGATTGATTGTAAGGAAAATTTGTAATCAGGTTACATTCAAATTTACAAAACTTAAATTTTTGCACTCTTAATAAAGTAATAAAACAAATTTACTAACAATTTTTAAAAAATATATTTTTATTACATATTTTCAGCCCTTACTGTTTCTAATACATTAGCATACTGTAATTTATTACTATTTTCATAATCGCTTATATCTAAAGCAATTTCACAACTTTCACGTACAACTCGAGCATGATCCTTCACAAATTTCTTAAGAACTTCATTGCATTCATTTGTTCCAATAGATCCAAGCGCTTCGGCACATTCATGACGAACCATATCGTTCTCATTCGAATCATAAACATTTTCAATTAATGCTGGAATACTTTCTTCACGTTGCATTTGGCCAAACACAAACCCAATTTCATGACGAAATAAAGCACTTTTTGTACATTTTAATCCTTTACTTAATGCTTCAATAGCTTCAGCATTTCCTAAATTTCTTAGAGCAAACATTGCTCGATATCGATCGAATAAATTCAGTTCTTCATTCAACAACATTGCTTTCAATTCCCTAACATCGACTGATGCATGTGCAGGTGCTGGATCAATTGATAAATAAGCATTTGATCCATCAATTTTCACATTTCCTGCTTTTTTCTCATTTTCAAGCCATTCGATTCTTTTAACAGCTAAAAAACATGTTTCTGCTACTACGGGTACAGGATCTTTTGAATATTCCTCGAGAAGCGGTAACATTTCGGCTTTTCCAATGGCGCCGAGTGCTTCACCGGCTTCATGGCGTACCATAGGTTCTTCATTAGCATTCTTTAATACGTCTACCAGAAATGGAATAGCATATTTGTCCCCGAGTTGTCCTAAACAGTAAGCGACTTCGTGTTTAAGAAGAGCGGAAGAATCTGAAAACGCCTTCACCATGTGGTCGATTGCATCTTTTCCACCGATGTTTCTTAATGTAAATAAAGCGCGAAATCTTCGCTTTAGTGGTTTTGTAGGATCATTTAGAAGTTCACCCACTTTATCTAGTTCTTGTTTTTTTACTTGTACTAAAGCCATGCTTTCTTAGATCACAGTAATAGCAGTTGACAAGGTAATTAGAATATTCGCAATATTGAGGATAATTTAGTCACGTTGTGCTGGTTACGTAGAACTTCAAATTCTATTGGCTGTTGTTACCGCCATTTTGTTCTGACGTATATTTGTGATATCACACATTATTTTCATTGGTCATTAAATTCAAATTACTGACTTGTGTTTTTGATAATATTACACATGTTATAACATTTTTCTTCTTTCTACTTACACTTATTATAATTTAATAGATATAATCAATTTAATAGATATAAAAACAAAAATTAAACACTTTTTATTTCAAACTCTACAAATTTTCATTGTAACTTTCCGTTTTGTTTTAAATACTATTTCGATTTAATTTGTTTCATGGATTCTCCTTCTAAAAGCTTCTGATCTCCATACAACTCTGAGTCATCAAAAAATGGTGTCTGAGGCTGCAGATTCTGAGATTTTATAATTTGTTCACATTTTATAATGTTGTTGATGATATTTTCAAGTGTCAATTGTTTCCTCAATAATGCAAGATCCATTGTAAATGGTCCAAACTGAGTAAGCCGCACTTTTGTACAAGAAGCAGTTGATTTAAGGCTTAATCCCAATTCATGAATTATTTTCATTAAATACAGTTCGTCTTCGTTAATACATGTCACTTCTAAAAATAATAGGAAATAAAAATATCTTAGTTTTATCATACTGAAATTCATACTGAATACAAACCTAATATAATGTTTGGTAATTCTAATTTTGTGCATTTTAATGAGTAAATTAATGGTCCTGATTCAGCAGCTGGTCTAATCGGGCCGCGAGAAGCGAGTTCATATGCAGCTTGAGTTTGAAGATCAACTCCAGCATGTCTAAATTAAAATTTAATTTAATATTAATGTTAATTATGTCCAAAGAACAAGTTTGAATAATACTTACTGAAACATTAGTTTCTGATGTGCAGCTTGCCATGATGCTAAAACTCGATCTACCTGAGATGTGTGAATGTGATCTAAAATGTACATTTTTGATTAGAAATGTTCGCTACATTAATTTAATATTAAAATTACCATAAGTAGTTTTTTCTCGAATTTTTCCGGTTTCGTGAAATGTTGTTGTTGCAAAACCAAACTGACCACTTACTTCATATTTCTTTCAATAGAAAAATGAATAAATAAAAGATAAAAACTACAATATCTACTTTTGTCTCACTCTTAGATAATTTCCAGCCTTAATTCTTCTTGTCCAAAAACAACCACGATTAATTCCAATAACTATAATAAAAAAATCAGATTAAATTTACAATAAGTTGTATAAATTATGTTTTTCTTGATCTCTATTTTACCAGCTAAACCCGATGTCAATTTGTTTAAATAATGTGCATGATTTAGCCTTATGTCTAATGGTTGATAATATGGTCCAATTACCAAAGGATTGTCAGCTAAATTTGGTACATTGGTCACAGTAAGATTTCCTTCTTCAGCATTGCCTTTACATTTTATAATTCTTTTCTGAGGTCGTGGTTTCAACAAATTCAAATCTGAAATATCAATGTATATAAATATTTTTATTCCAGGTTTAGTTTTTTAGAAAATACCTCGGCATAAATTCAATTTTACGGTTTCCAAAATTTGTACTAAATATAAATCAGCTGGTTTGTAAATACAAAATATCCCATTTAATAACTTCCAAGCATCGGGAGCATAAGAAATCCTCATGTTTCGTCAGTATTATATAAACATGCGTGCTGCTACCGTGTGGCAAATTTTATAGACTATTTTAAACATTTAAGATTAGTGTTTTAAGTATGAAATATGGAATAGCAGATTATTGGTAAAAATTAAAACTATTTGATGTTTTGATACTTATTCATTCTAATTTTTATCATTTTTAGATAAACGTGTGACGTCTGCCTTCAAATGTAAATATGTCACAAAATGCTAATACCACGTGGTTGAGTGAGCTATGTATTTGTTTGTAGAAATTCATCCTTTGTTAACCATTGCAAATGTTTACATACTGGATTCCGGCGGAAATAATATCAACATAGGATTACGAAGTAACGAAATATGTGTTGTCCAAGATAATAATAATGAACTTGTACGATGCTTCAAACTGAAAAATATAGAATTCCAACCAAACACATGCTCAAATTTACATCAACTAGCAAATGGAGGACTTAGTTTCAGGATTCAAATCAAGCCTATTACCACTTCAATAGAATCGAAAACAGCCTTGGATTTTATACAACCGCTTACATCTTATAATGCTAAATGCGTGTTCTGTGATTCGATTTTGATCTACGAAAATTCGGTTTTTGATCGCGTATTGCCATTACCATCAGATGAAGCTTTGAACGATTACTCAAGTTGGTTTTGTTGTCGACATTCTCACTCTCATTCAGATTCGAGTTCGGCATCATTAAAAGCACTTTTACATCCAAAAGAGAAAGATCTTTTCTATTCAGACCATTTTGTGATTGTTAATAGCAAAGTGATTGATTTATGTGCAGTTAAAGTAAAAGACAAAAACCAAGTGTATTGTAAACGATGTGATTCATTATTAGGTGAAACTAAACCAGACAATCCTGATGATTTGCCTGCTTTTAGATTGCTCAAGCATGCAGTTATATTCAGTTCAATGTCCAATAACAACGAATTTAAGGGTGAAATATGTAAGAAAAGTATCACTCATTATAAAAAAGAATTTGTATCAATTTTGGTAAGTTTTCAAAAAAACATGATAAACAAATTTGTAATTACAAGTGAAATAGATAAGAAATTTACTATTTTAATTTGGTTGTCTAATACAGGAATATTAAAATTTTCAACTTGTTTTCAAATGAAAACTGAAACTAAACGAGAAGTAGAATTATCTTGTGACTGCAATCTTAAAGTGTTGTATTTAATTGAAGATGCGAGTAGTCAAATTTATAAGGAATGGCAGAATGATCCAACAGTTGAAATAATATCTGTCAGTGATGAATTTCAACTGCAAATTGCAAATATGCTAGTAAAAAGTACAAAAGAGTTGCCAAATCCTTTAAAGAAACTTGATAATTATTGGATATCGTATTTGTAATAAAATCATTTACAGTCAACTAAAGACAAATATTTATTGAAAATAAAATTTTATGATTAATTTTATTCACATTATTGTTTTATGATGAGTTTATCGCCATTGAGAAAAGGAACTGGCTGGACTACCGCTGAAAATAATTTCAATAATAAAAAATATTAAACCAAACAAATCTTCAGTTCTCATTGATAACTGAAACGTACCCAGATCCAGGAGATCCAAAACTAGTATTACCACCAAAAGGAGAAGTTTGTTGTTGCTGTTGTTGTTGTTGTTGCTGTTGTTGTCCGAATGGTCCGGCTCCAAAACCTTGATTACCAAAAGCATTTCCGCCTTGTTGTGCGAGAGAACCAAATGATGTCGTTTGTTGTGTAGCCAAAGTGCCAAAACCTGGGCTGTTTGTATTGCCAAAAGCACTAAACGCAGGAGTGGTTCCAAATGCTGGTGGGCTACCAGGAGTTCCACCAAATGTGGGAGCTCCACCGAAAGCCGGTTGGCCAAAAGCAGGAGGACTTCCAAAAGCACCTAATTTAGTAGGTGATTGCTGTTGCTGTTGATTTTGTTGTTGAGTTTGAAAACCGCCAAACCCTGCATTAGCAACACTAGTACTACCACCAGAAAAACTACCCCCTGGTGAAGAAAAGCTACCTCCACCAGAACCAAAAGTAGATTGAGATTGGTTCCCAAATAAACCTGCAAAAAAAGTATATTAATTAATTAATATTTAATAAACGTAGTTATTATTTTACTTGTGCTGCCTGGTGCTCCAAATGATGATCTCTCGCCAAATACATTTTTATTTGCATTTTCTGCACTGGGCTTAGCCCCGAGGCCACTGAAAAAACCACCTTGGCCAAAACCGGAAGAAGGAGAACCAAGATTTCCAAATGAAGAACTAAATGATTATAATTGAAACAAAAAAATGTATAAAAATTTACTTTTTTTTAAAAAAATAACTTAAAATTACTGTGCGCTTTGTGTTTGTCCAAATGGTGAATTTCCAGATTGGCCAAATGTAGATGAAGATGTTTGTTGATTTCCAAAGCTAGCACCAAATAAAATCACAAAAATTACATTCAGAAATCTCATACGTAGTAAAAACAATTTCATTATTAAAATTTAACTATACTAACCTTCCTGACTGTCCAAAAATCGGCTGGGGTGACTGACCACCAAATGCAGGTGCTGCACCAAAACTTTGCCCAAAACCTGATTTCTGCCCAAAAACTGTAGAAGCTGCAGTTGTAGTTCCAAAAGGTTGTGCTCCCGAAGTTGCAGTTCCAAACACTGGTGCAACAGAAGTTGCTGCTCCGAATGTTGGTGCAGAGCCAAATGTTGTTGTAGCTGATGTTGCAGTTCCAAATGACGGCGTTGTGGCTGATGTTGGCGCTCCAAAGGAAGGTGATGTTGCTTCTGTTGTTGTTTGTGTACCAAATACTTGTGAAGAAGTTGTTTGAACTCCAAACGTACCAAATGCAGACGTCGCTGCAGATGTTGTTGTAGTTGGTGTACCAAATACTTGAGATGGGACTGTTGATGCCCCAAACGTGCCAAATGCTGGTGCAGCAGTTGTTGGAGAGCCAAAACTTAGAGTTGCTGCAGTAGTTGAGGTATTTCCCTCACCAAACGTTAGTGTTCCTGTAACTGGTGTTGATTCAAATGATGGAGTTGCCAAAGTTAAAGAACTAATTGTGACAGGAGTTCCAAATGCTTGAGTTGTAGTAGTTGCAGCTCCTGATTTTGGAGTAGAATCAAGTGCTGATGAAACTGTGGTAACTGATAATGAAGATGTCGGAGCTGCCAGCTGTCCAAAGCTAGTTATTGCTGGAGATGACGACGTTGATGTTGTTGTAGTACCACCGAAAACAGAGGGTTGTGAGCTAAAAAGAACATAAAACATTTTAAAACATAAATACCAGTATACCGAAAAGTATTCAAATGTTTCATAATTTACCCTTGTTTGAATTTGAATGCTGTTTGACCTTGAAATAAACCCAATTTAAAAGGTGCCGCTGCTGTGGTTGGTGCTTGACTTGTTTGTCGAAAACTGAAAGTACTCGCAGCTGATCCTTGAGTAGTAGCAGGAAGTGCTTGACTTGTAGCTATGGGTGTTATAGTAACTGAAGCGTTTTCACCAATTGAAAAGACCGCCGCA
>JAQFZN010000140.1:0-47634 GCA_034687075.1 Geophilus carpophagus | reverse complement strand
TGTTTAGTCGCGCGACCATTTGGGGGCGCCATTAGGTCGCGCGATGTTTTGCCGGCGATATTTTGACGCGTCACCGCCAAATCCTATTGGTCGTTCTGCTTAAAGGCATTACGTATTGGTTCTTCTAAAAAATAGTATCTACGTCATATCCTCTTCTTAGTTGCGGGTTTCAACAGAAAGAAAGATCCACGTGGAGGCATTCCCTTTTGTCGCAATTTATATATATTTAATATTTAATACTTACAGGTAAATATGGAAGTTAAATAATAAGTAATCGTTAATAGTAATTTAAAATTAACCGGTAATTTCTGTTACGTAATTATCGTCGTTTTAAGTTAGATATGTAAAAGGCTGTGCTAACGTATTGCGAATGGAAATATTTTAATTGAAATGAAATCCGTTGCCGGTCTTTAGATTCTTATATAACTAAATTAGCATTTATTTTTTTAAACACAGTCAGAAATATGCCTTCTGATTCGAAAAAACGAAGAGATCAAAAGAAAAAAGATGCCGCCAAACAACGAACTCAGAAAAAACCTGGACAAAAGTCTGACTCCAACTCAACTGACAATCAGGACGAAAAGGTTCAAAATGGAGTTCAAAATGGAGTTCGTGAAAAATCACCTCGAGAAGATGCACAAGTAGATGGTAGATATTATAAAGTTTATATTTTAAAAATTTAGTCTTAACGATTTTTTTTTTTTTTAGTTGATGATTTGGCAAAACGATTGGAACGTGATATGGAATTAAACGCAGCAGCTCGAGCTACAACCGGTGTTTTGGCAGTACATCCACACAGTAGAGATGTTAAAATTGAAAATGTTTCAATTACCTTTCATGGAGTTGAAATATTAACTGATACTAAACTGGAATTGAATTGTGGTCGTAGATATGGTTTTATTGGATTAAACGGAAGTGGTAAATAGATTGTTTTTTAAATTTATTTTGTAATATAAATAATTAATTATAAAAATTTGCAGGAAAATCAACCTTGTTGTCCGCTATAGGCAGACGTGAAGTTCCTATTCAAGATCAAATAGATATTTATCATTTAGTGCGAGAAATACCTGCTAGTGACAAAACTGCTTTGCAGAGTGTGATGGACGTGGACGAAGAACGTTCACGACTTGAAAAATTAGCCGAAGAGTTGGCTCAATGTAATGATGAAGGTAAAAAATGATTAATTGTATTTATTGTTATTTGCGTTTAAACACTTTTGATAATCTAACAGAATCTCATGAGCAATTAATGGATGTATACGAACGTTTGGACGATATTGGTGCAGATACAGCTGAGTGTAAAGCGGCTAATATACTTCATGGTTTGGGATTTACAAAAGAAATGCAACAGAAAAAGTGTCGAGATTTTTCTGGTTTGTATATAATTTTTTTAAATTATGAAGTATATTTTAATATTGTTTTGTTTTATTATTTTAGGTGGATGGAGAATGAGGATAGCATTAGCTAGAGCGTTGTACGTTCGTCCTCATATATTGCTTTTAGATGAACCGACGAATCATTTGGATTTAGAGGCCTGTGTCTGGCTTGAGGAAGAGTTGAAAAAGTTAGTGATTTATATGGAAATTTTAAAATATCATTTGTTTATTTATTTTTTTTCTTTGCATTTCAGCTATAAAAGAATTTTGGTGATAGTATCACATTCACAAGATTTTTTGAATGGTGTCTGTACTAATATCATTCATTTAAATCTTAAGAAATTGAAGTATTATACGGTGAATAAATAAAATTTAATTTATTGGAATTATTTGTACTAATTTATCGATTTATTACATAGGGAAATTATGAGGCTTTTGTGCGAACTAGATTGGAATTATTGGAAAACCAAATGAAGCGCTATAATTGGGAACAAGATCAAATAGCGCATATGAAGGTGAATAGAATTTGGAATATTATATTACAGTTTTTAAAATTGCTGAATATGATGACAAAAAAGGCCGAATTTCAGGATCGACATTTTATTTCCTTGTAATTGCAAGTTGAGATGTTGTCGGTTCGATGTTCATACCCCCTTGAAGCGTTTATTAATTTATCTGATTCAGATGTGATTTGAATTTATATTAAATTGTAAATTTATGAATCAATTAATTAATTTAATATTATTTTGAATTTTTGCAGGATTATATTGCCAGATTCGGACATGGTAGTGCAAAATTAGCTCGTCAAGCTCAAAGCAAGGAGAAAACATTGGCTAAAATGGTCGCTGGAGGTCTTACAGAGAAAGTAACAAATGATAAGGTATGAGAAATTAAATTTCTGATTTTAGATTTGTGAATAATTTTTGCCGTTAATTGATTTTAGGTGGTCCAATTTTATTTTCCTGATTGTGGTACTATACCACCACCAGTTATTATGGTTCAAAATGTCAGCTTTTCTTACAACGAATCGGGGGTAAACATATCGTTCGCATTTTTATTTCATTATAATTAACGAGTTTTTATTTTTAGCCTGTTATTTATAAAAATCTAGAGTTTGGTATTGATCTAGACACTCGCCTTGCCCTTGTTGGCCCTAATGGTGCAGGCAAATCTACATTACTGAAATTACTATATGGAGAGGTAAATTTTAATTGATTTTTTAGCATAAGACTGATTAATGAAATACCGTTTTATTTTTAGTTAGTACCTACTGACGGATTAATACGAAAGCATTCTCATCTGCGAATAGCACGTTACCATCAGGTATAAATTTAAGACAATTTAAAATTAAAATAGGGAAATTAAAATTTTTACTTTTACTTAATTTAAAGCACCTTCAAGAACATTTGGAACTTGATTTATCAGCTTTAGAATACATGATGAAATGTTTTCCACAAGTTAAAGAAATAGAAGAAATGAGAAAAATTATAGGTCGTTATGGTTTAACAGGGAGACAACAGGTTTGATTTACTGAAATTTAGATATATAAATAAATGAATTTATTTTAAAAAATAATTTTTTTTTTAATAGATTTGTCCAATTCGTCAATTATCAGATGGTCAACGATGTCGTGTGGTGTTTGCTTGGCTGGCCTTTCAAGCACCTCACTTGCTTTTACTGGATGAACCTACCAATCACTTGGATATGGAAACAATTGATGCCCTTGCAGATGCAATTAATGACTTTGAAGGCGGAATGGTGCTTGTGAGTCACGACTTCAGACTCATAAGTCAAGTAAGAGATTTAAAAAATAAAAATAATAACAATTTTCTTGTTTTGTATAATAATGTTATTTTTTTACACTTCCAGGTCGCAGAAGAAATTTGGGTGTGTGAAAAAAGCACAGTTACTAAGTGGCAGGGTGGCATCCAGTCATACAAAGAATATCTTCGAAATAAAGTGATCACGGATAATGCTGCTGCGAACAAATAAAATTTTACTGTAATGAGTTCAAAAAAGGCACGGGAGTTGTATAATATATAAGTTATAAATCAAAATTATTTAATAGTAATGGTTGGCTCAGCTTTTTCAATATTTCTGTACATACATAGCTTAAACAAACTCGACCAAAGTGGATTTTAAGTTATTGTAATGACAATATACAGTGGTTAGGGGGTAAAGGATTTTCTTTAACAAGTTCAGTGCCTTCGTATACCAAAAGATCTAAATTAACTGTAAATGGTGTTTGGGGTTATACAACTATTTATTACGTGTCGGAAATGCTCTTTTGCATTCCTATCAATGACGATCTTCATTTCTAAATGTAGTATTTGCATGTTTTAGTAAATTTAAGTTTATTTCCAATGTCTGTAAGAAAAGTGTCACACAATTAGGTACACGTAGAAATTGCATTAAAAAGTAATACACATTCAAATAGCTTGAGATTTCTTCTTTAAGGAAGACAGAATTAAGTCTAGTACTCTGACAGCTGCTAATGGGATTTTGGTTCCTGGACCAAAAATGGCTGAGGCGCCAAGTTTGTATAAGTAATCGTAATCTTGTGGAGGAATAACTCCACCGCAAACTATTAGAATGTCACTAAAACAAGAGAATGTATAAATATTAAATGTAAAATAACTTTTAGTTGACTTACGATCTGCCTCTAGCTTCTAATGCTCTTGCTAATTCTGGAACTAAAGTTCGATGAGCAGCTGCAAGAGAACTAATTCCTACAACGTGGACATCGGCATCAATTGCTTGTTGGGCAACTTCATCCGGAGTCTTTAATTTGACAAAAAGCAATGAATGAAATAAATATACGAAAATTTAGTGCCATCATGTAAATTTGGTACTTGAAATAAAGGCCCGACATCAACATCAAATCCCAAATCTGCAAACCCGGTTGCGATCACTTTTGCGCCACGGTCGTGGCCATCTTGACCAACTTTAGCGACTAGAATACGAGGTCTTCTTCCTTCAATCTTTGTAAACTCCTAAACGTATGTGTAATTTTCAGTTTTAATTGAAATTTTCAGTTTTATTTGTAGAAATTTACCTCAACTTTTTTCTGAACAAGATCTAATTCACTTTGTTGTCCATATTCGGTTTTATAAGCACCACTAACTAAACTTCCAGTAGCAACATGTCTGCCAAATACCTTATTGAAATTCCAAAACTCTTAGCATTACGTGGCATTTAAAAATGTAAAAAAAAAATACTTTTTCCATAGCTTGTGTGATTTCACCAACCGTACAGCGCGCTGTGGCAGCTTCTACCGATAAAGCGAGAAGATTACCATTTCCAGATGAAGCACATTCAGTTAACTTTCTGAGACATTCTTCAGCCTGAAAATTTAAAACTCAGAAAAATAATGAAATCTGAAATCGGTAAAAATAATCTACTACCTTTTCATTATTTCGAGAAGCTTTAAGAACTTTGAGTTTTTCAATTTGTCCATTTCTTACTTTTGTATTATCTATTACAAGAACTTCA
This sequence comes from Geophilus carpophagus, assembly GCA_034687075.1. NCBI lineage: Eukaryota > Metazoa > Arthropoda > Chilopoda > Geophilomorpha > Geophilidae > Geophilus > Geophilus carpophagus. The sequence continues at coordinate 42,767 of JAQFZN010000140.1, read as the reverse complement.
AGAGGATCTTCTTGATCAAGTCGATATTTATTGACTCCAACTATAGTTTCTATAAAGATTAAATTTCGTGAATAAATAAAAAAAATTTAAATTTGTTACTAATATTTTCTCACCTTGACAGCTATCAATCCTTGCTTGACGCTTAGCTGCACATTCTTCAATTCTCAATTTTGGCATTCCACTAGCAACTGCTTTTACCATACCACCCATAGATTCAACTTCATCAATCACTTTTTTGGCTTCAGTATACATCTCATTTGTAAGTGATTCCATCATGAATGAGCCAGCCCATGGATCAATTACCTACAAAGTTGTGCTTAGTATTTTAAACAAATATATTTTAATGCTTAATCTAATAAAATACGCTACTTTAGGAATGCCCGTTTCCTCTTGTAAAATAATTTGAGTATTTCGAGCAATCCTAGCACTAAATTTGGTGGGTAACGCTAAAGCTTCATCAAATGAATTTGTGTGTAATGATTGAGTTCCTCCAAACACAGCAGCCATTGCTTCGATGGTAGTCCTTACAATATTGTTATATGGGTCCTAATTAAATTTATAAATACAGAATTGAAAAAAAATTAAATTTACCCCTAAATTTTTATGATAAAAAACAATACTTGTTCTGTTAAAGACCATCCTGAAGTTTGACAGTGAGTGCGAAGCATTGTCGATTTAGGATCTTTAGGTTTAAAATTAGATTCAATTAAATGTGCCCACAGTCTTCGACCAGCTCTCAATTTGGCAATTTCCTAGAAAAATAAGTAATGAAATAAATATGTCAGTAAATTCAAAAATATGAAAGTGATTGTATACAATATAAAAGTTCATTCCAATTCCCCAAAAGAATGATAATCTAGGAGCAAAATAGTCAATACTCATGCCAGCTTTCAAGCCTTAAATAAAAATAAAATATTAAAATAAGAAAATATTTTCAGTAAATTTAATACCTGTTCTAGCATAATCCAAACCGTCAGCTAAAGTAAAAGCTAATTCTAATATTGCACTTGCACCAGCTTCTTGCATGTGATAACCCGATATTGATATAGAATTAAATTTTGGCATGTTCTAGAAAAAATAATTTAAAACAAATTACTAAAAATGGCAATAACGTTTGATATTTTTAATCACTCACCGCAGAAATATATGAAAAAATATCACCAATTATTCGCATAGATGGTTCAGGAGGATAAATGTAGGTATTCCGAACCATAAACTCCTTTAAAATATCATTTTGAATTGTTCCTGATAATTCATTTAATTTCACACCCTAATAACATTGATATAATAATTATGTAACACATAGTTAAGCATAAACAAAATTTAAAAAACAATACTTGTTCCAAGCCTGAAACTATAAACATCGCTAAAACAGGCAAAACTGCACCATTCATAGTCATTGATACTGACATTTTATTCAGTGGAATAGAATCAAACAATATCTGTAAATAAATAATATTAAACGGTAAATTTTAAAATTATAATAAGATAAATACTTGCTTTCATATCTTCTACTGAATCAATAGCAACACCTGCCATTCCAACATCACCCTTAACACGAATATTATCGGAATCATAGCTGAAATTAAAACAAATTCGTGAGAAAATAGAAACTGCTCCATTACTACAATTTTATTACCCGCAATGTGTAGCCAAATCAAAAGCCACACTTAAACCCTGTTGACCAGCTTTAATATTTTCCCTGTAAAATTTATTGCTTTCTTCAACTGTACTGAATCCTGCATATTGTCTGATAGTCCATGGGCGCTGAGCATACATAGTTGGGTATGGACCTCTAGTGTAAGGAAATTTTCCTGGTAATTCATGTGGAATATTTTCTGTATCTTTCTTCGTATATAAAGGTTTAAGCTTTAATCCCTATTAATAAATATTTTAAATTTATTTCGTATCTTTTATGATTTTATACATTATTATAACAAATTGTAAGGTACTTCTGTGTGCCACATAAGTTCTTCTGAAGGATCTTTTCCGCGCATTTGAGCTTTTGCCAAAGCAAGCCATTCTGGATCAAAGGTTGCAGTTGAATATTGGCAATTAGTTTTAAAAATTTCTTTTTTTAACACCGTCTAAAAAAAAGAAGTTATCAGATGATCAAAATCTTACAGTATATAATATGTACGCATTATTACTAAATTTAAAGATAATAATAATACATTAAAAATTTTTACTCATAAATCTTAAACACTTACTAATTTTCGTTCAAGATGTCTATATAGAATTAGTTGTCGCAACATTTTTGAATTCAAGATAACTCGAATTTACTCATCAGAAATATTTTTATAGATGGTACCGTCAACACTTTAAACAGTAAGGACATCTTGTGGTGTATTCGAAAATTTAATCAAAAATTCAATCAGATAAAAAATTATTTCAATGCATCATTTATTTAATTCAAAAATAAATAATACAATCATAAAGTTTTTAGAAAATTATTAAAATGACTAACAGCAGTTCGAGCTACATTTTTACAAAAATCAATATCATTATGCGCAACAAGTTCTTTTAGGGAAACGTAATTTTCTTTGGTTGAATCATACTGATCCCGTTTAAGACTCTTAAGAAAAAGATGTCGTTCCTTCAGACGAAATAATCGACTCATCAATACCTCAGGAAAACGTGAAATAACTTCATGCGATATAGCCATAATGTTATGAACGTAGTTAAACCTTTCCTGAACATGAGACCGACCTATGATATTTAAAATAAATAAGTAAGCTATTAACTTTAAATTTCTTTAAATCTCTCTTACTTGCAGTCCAAAGCTTTGGTTTGCCGATAAATAAACTTTTCCTTTCAGATAATGAAAATCCAAATTCCTTCTCTATTGTGTAATGCATTTTCTGTATTAAAAAAATATATATAAACTACAAGTTTGAAATATACATGAGATAAATACTTTAATTTTAAAGAAATCCGATGTAAGCAACCGCGCTTGTCTCGTAACTGCATTTCTTACTTCATCACCAGTAAGTTGTAATTCTTTCTGATAAAAGCCTAGACGTTGATCTACATTACTTGTTTTATGATTTAAAAGCAAAGGGTACTTATGAATCATGTGAGCAATTGCTTCAGGAGTAAATTTTTTCGATTCAAAATAATTAATTCGAATTTGGAGATTCTCGAGACTTTCTGTTAAAATATAAGGATTTTTTGTGAAAAATTTTCCTAGTGCATCAGCTGGAACACCTTTGTCAACCACGAACTGAATGTATGGTTTAACATCACGATCAAAATCCTTTCTTAATACAATCTCAGGAACGTCTCTTAATGTTTCCCAATAGGATAAATCCACACCGATATTCAGAAGTTGTTGAAGACTTTCTGAATGATTTACATACGATGCAAAATTGTATGAAGGTTTTAATATTTCTTCAGGAACATCGGGCCTTTTTGAACGTATGGTTACTTCATTTGAAAAGCTTGTTTCTGGATGAATTGATGTTTTATCTTCAGTTTGATCAGTCAATTTTTTCTCTCTTAAAATCTGTTCACTGACTGATATATTTAAATTCTTCAATGCATTCTTCACAGTAAAACTTGATTTTGACGGTGCAAAAGAATTTTCAGAACTTTCTTCACTGTTTAATGGCGAAATATTTTTAACTACTGTGTTGTCATTTCTTGTAATTATGTTACTGAAAATATATTTAAAAACATTAGTGAAAGTAAGAATAAAAGTTTTAAAATTTGCTTTTACTTTTTCTCTGTTGTCAATTGAGGCACAGATATACAATAACTTTGTTTATAAACCAAGTACCTACACCCAGGTACCAGTTTCTTCAGCGAATGCATTTTAAACGATTATTAATTCCAGTAATTAGTAATTTTCGCTCCTTTATTTATCTTGCATGAGAGCTGAGTAAGTCGCCATATTGCATCACGATGCAATAACTTTACTAGCGACAGGACGATACCGCGTAATTTCAAATTGAAATTTTCAATATCTCAATTTAAAAAATAAACAAAAATCAAAATTACCTTGTTGAAATTATATTAATTTAATCTAAAAATGTACTATACATTTATAAAGTTTTAACAAATTCCTTAAACTTTTTAGTAGATGTTTTGGCAACAATATTACAAAATTCTTTATCATTACACCAAACAAAATCTTTTAGGGAAAACCCATTCTCTTTAGGCCACTCATAATCAGCGCGATTAATACTAACAAGAAAAAGATGTCTTTGTTTTAAAATAAATTTTCGACGCAATAACAACTCGGGACATCGAGCAATGTCTTCTCTCGATATACCCATCACTTTATGAACATAATTGAATCGCTCTCGAATTGAATCCTTATCTAAAAAATAAAATAATTTCTTTAATTTTCTCATTATTTTTCTGTAACTTGTTTTTCTTTTTTACCAGTCAGCCATAATTTTGGTTTATTCATAAATAAAATTTTAATTTCCACGGGTGAAAATTGCAATTCTCTAACTAATGTTTCATGGATAATCTGAAATTAAAAATAAATAAATTAAATTAAAAACAAAATAGTTTAAAATAGATAAACATTTGAAACCTACTTGAATTTTTTTAAGATCAAACGTAATTAATTTCGGTTGTTGTGAACAGACAATCTGTATTTCATCTTCCGTCAGTTTAATCTCATCTTGAAAATATTTCAAACGCTTTTCTACAACACTAGTTTTTGCATTTAAAATAAAAATTGCTTTAGAAATCATAGAAGCAATCGCTTCGGGTGAAAAATTCTTTAGTTTATAATAATTTATCCGACGACGAAGGTTATCAATAGAAAATAATAAAATATATGGATTTTTCGTAAAATAATATCCAAGTTGATTAACAGGTAGTCCATTATCAACTAAAAAATCAATGTACGGCTTAACATCCGTATTAAACTTTTTGCTAATAATCATTTCAGGAACAGAACTTAATGTTTCCCATTTCTTCAAATCCACACCAAGTTTATCAAATTCTTGAAGTACTTCTGAAAATTTCAAATGATTTTCTAGTTGAATTTTAGGCATACATTCTTTTTCCTGTTTAAGTTTTTTCTTTTGTTGAGTATCTTTATTTAGTACAAGTTTCTTGCTCCTCTTCTCTTGGCTTTCTAGTTCAGGTCTCTTTTTAAACAGTTGATCAGTCGTAGTTAACAATGGGACATTTTGGATTGGTGTTGTTACATCATCAATTGGCTTATTTTCAACAGTCATCTCTTTTAGTTTTTCAGGTTGAATATTTGCATTTAAAATAGATTTCTTCGTTTGGTGCAACGTTACGGGCTCATCATTTAAAATGGAAACTATTTTTTCTTCTGCTAAAGAAATTTGATGGATCGAAGCTGGGGTCTCATGCTGCTTTTGTGCGTCACATCTAGTTTCTTCAACTTGAAGTTTTTTTAATGTGTTTTCTACGACTTGTGTTGACGATGGTTTAACAGATTGCACTGCTGTCTCAATTTCAGGATGTAAAGCATTTTGTAAATCCTTGAAGTATTTATAATCTATTTTCGTGTCACTATAAAATAAGAAATGTGAAATATTAACACCAGTTATAATTTATAAAAATAATTAAAAATTTATTTTACCGTGATTTTAACTCAGAACCTTTAAAAATCGATAAAGGCACATTTTTAAAATAACACCTCTTGATTAGTAAATATCTATGCATCGCTAATAAAGATTTTGAACATATCTACCAAACACAGTACCGCCACAATTTACTTCGGATTTGCTAAATTTAATTAATTTTTTCAAATAATTACGTTTATATAATTTGTGTATTTTTTAAAAATATTTGTAAAAAAAATTATAAAAATAAATCTTTTTATTAAAAACATTTTATATTTTTAATTTTCTTGCATTGACTGCGAGCCTAATCTGCTGCGCACGATTGCAGCAGACGAGCAGACGATTATATTATTCTTTTATTATTAGTAGGAGGCGCTTAACATCATGGCCGCACGGACTCGTACAGTGAGTCGCGGTTCTGATATAAGTGATCACTTTCAAACGATTAACGAAAGACCGGTTGATGATATAAATTTAGAATTTTTCTACAAACCGCACACCATAACTTTACTAATATTATCAATTCTAGTATTACTGTATTCTGCTTTTACTAGGTAAGAAACGGGCATCAGGCCAAAATATATCTTTTTTTTGTCTAATAGTAAACTGATAAATTTCTTAATTTTCCAGAGATGACACAGCTAGCCTCGAAGATAATATATGGGCCGGTCTGTGTTGTATGGTTTTCTTTTTTCTTATTGTTAGTGTTTTAGCATTTCCAAATGGTAATTAAAATTGATTTTTCTTGTACTGCTTCTATTTCATTATGATTACATTATATTCTCTTTCAAGGCTATTGTATTATTGATTTTTAACTAGTTATTTAATTATTTTTCAGGACCATTTACTCGACCTCATCCAGCAGTATGGAGGATAGTATTTGGTAAAAAAAAATTATAAAGTTGACTAAATATTACAGTAATAACTAAATAAATGTAATTTAATTTCAGGACTCAGTGTACTATACACTATGTTATTACTATTTATATTATTCCAAGATTTAAAGAGCGTTAAATCTATTATGTATTGGTTTTACCCCGACTTAAGGCATTATCACATCGACATGGAAAAAGTAAATAAGAAATTATTTACATATTAAATATTAAATATAATACACTAAAAACTAAATAATATTTTAGGAGTATGGAGTAAATTGTTCCAATGTCACATTTGATCGAGTATGGAGTCATATGGATGTATTTGCTTTTGGACATTTTTTTGGCTGGGCGATGAAAGCCATCCTAGTTCGTCATTACGGTATCTGTTGGACCATCAGTTGTATGTGGGAAATAACGGAGGTAGTATTATGTAACTAAAGTTAAACCTAAGCCAGTTTGCTATTGCTATTTCTGTATGTACTCAGGTTGCATTTGCACATCTATTGCCAAATTTTGTTGAATGTTGGTGGGATGCTGTCTTATTGGATATTCTTCTCTGTAATGGATTAGGTATTTGGTTTGGCATGTTTATTTGCAAAAAACTTGAAATGCGGTCGTACAAGTGGGAAAGTATAAAGTATGTTTGATTGATATGGGTTTTGAAAAGATCTTTATTATTATTATTTATTACAGAGACATTCAATCAACTACAGGGAAAATTCAAAGAGCTGTGATGCAATTTACACCTTCCAGTTGGACTCATGTGCGTTGGTTGGATCCCAACTCTACGTACATGAGGTTTTTTGCTGTGTGTGAATTGGTTATAATTTGGCAGGTGAAGTGTTTACTTAATTGACAAAAATTATTATTAATTATATTTTTTAAAAATCAGGTGTGCGAATTGAATACTTTCTTTCTCAAACATATTTTTGAAGTTCCTTCCGACCATCCAATTTGTGTGGGTCGTTTGTTATTAGTTGGAGTAATAGTTGCACCATCCTTAAGACAGTATTATGTTTATGTTACTGATACTCGATGTAAGAGAGTTGGTACTCAATGTTGGGTATTTGGGTAAGTTGGCTTTGAAATTAAGTACGTAATACAATATGGGTCGTTTATCTGCACGAAGAGTTTGTTGAATAGGTTTATACAGTGCTTTTTTGAAATAGAACGCATCGGAACGGTGTTCAGGCACTTTTTTTTCGAAGGATGTTGTGTGTCGAGTCCAATGCATGTGTACTTCGTCCGTGCTGGTTGTGATGGCACTGCTCGGCTTGTGGGTTCCAGCATCTTTTTTCTTACAAAAAAAGCACTGGGTTTATATAATTTTAGATGCACAGAATTTGCTTATATTTTATAACAATTTTTAATGGAAATGAAAATTTTTAAAATTTTGATTAGATATACGGCCCTGTACAATAAAAATATTTTTTAAACTGTTTATTATTTTTTTATTTCTAGTGCCATAGCGTTTACTGAGGCTATTATTTGTATTAAGTTTGGTTCTTCTTTGTTTGCTCAAACCGAATTGTTCAACATTGTAATTTGGCTATTTATTCAGGTTGGTAAAATTACAGTAACTGTATTTTAATGTTTTCACTCTCAAGAACTCGTATACCATATTTTCACACACAAACCGCACACTCATATATAACACGCACACGAGTATAATCTGCGGATTTTTATGATTTGCTAAAATCATGTGTATAACCCACAGGCTATGTTCGTAATGGATTTATTAAAGCAGGAATTATTGAATCAAGCGATGAAAGTCACAATTTAGATGAAAAAATGGATATCTTTGATGAGTCTGATAAAAGTATTTATAGGTTTTCAGATACAAGTGCAGATGAGTTAGAAATTAAAAAATAAAAATCAAATGTTAAACAAATATAAATTATTCTGTAAAATAATACACATATAACATGCAAGTGGGGTGCGGGGTATGTAAAATTCTGTATAACCCACAGGTTATATACGTGAAAATATGGTAATTAATTGACTGTCGAAAATCATTCTGTTATTTATTCTGTTATTAATTCTGTTATTTATTCAGTTATTTATTCTGTTATTTATTATGCTGTGGTATCTATAAATCACCTGAGTTGATTAAATAGATGACTTATCAGATAAATATACAGATAAATAATAATAATCAAAAATCATGATTTTTCATGTTTTTTAAAATTAATTCTTATGATAAACAGAAAACATTGAAATTTATACAGTGCAGGTGTTGAAGTTTGGAATATTTATTAGTCAATTTATTTTTCAGTTTGTCATAAGTGTGCTCTGCGTATTTTTTTGTGCACTTTGGATTAAACGATTCAAGGTAAATTATTTTAAAAAATATTAACAAAAGAATTTCCTCTAATTAATTTTGTATTTAATTGTTTCAGGGAACATATGATAGGAAAGATAGCAGCCCAGTTAATGAAAACGTTTTGCAATTGCAGGATCAGAAAGTATATGAATACCTTGCAACCCTCACACAGCAAGAAGGAGATTTTCTTCCCAAACAAGCTAATACATTTACAGCTGTTGCACCATGTGTTGAAACTGCTAAATCAGACGTTTCAAAAACATCATCTCTTAAAAAGCGTACTGTGCAAATGATTAATGGAGATTTGTAATAATAGACTTATCAATTTTATAATTGAATTGTGATATTTTATGTCTTGAGTTGCTGATTTTAAAAATTGATGTTGCCTGTTAGTTTTTGTTATGCATGTAATTGATTTACTAAAAGACTTGCAATACTTCCAGTTTTATAATTCCGTAGTTTTCTTAAATTTATTTTTCAATTTTAATCAAAATTGAGTTTTTTAGATCACCAATGTGAAAATTTCAAAACTTAAGATTTTTTAAATCAACAAAATTTTCGTTTTTTTGTGTAATAATTGTATTTTTTGATCAAGTTATTGAACAGTTTCTAAGTGAAATTAATTTAGCTTTTGTTTCTGCTATTGTATATCTGATCGATAGACTTAATGAGGGATGTATTTTTTATTGTAATCTAATCTTATAAAGAAAGAAATATGTAGGATTATTTTATTTCAGAACAATTCACTTGTATAAAATTCATACTTAGTACACCAGTACAGCAATTATTTTTCATGAAATAACCAAACCATATGGTAATTCTGTTCTAACAGTATTCTGTGAATAATATTTAAGATTTGTTGTCTTTTATGCTGACGAATAAATTATATCAGAAGTTCATCTGATTCATCAAACTTTAAATCTTGTCAACATTTAAATGTATCAAGATTTGTAAATGAAAGAAAGAAATTAAAATAATTTTTTTTATAACTTACCCTCTATTACTCTGTCAAGAATTTTTAATATTAAATGGTTTCGTAATCAATCGCGCCATGTAAATGAAAAACAAAATTGCTTAATTGTTTGGAAAGTGAATTTCCTTTTAAAAAACACCTGTTAGTGTTTGTTAAACACTGTTTACTACTCATTCGAATAACGCAATGTTATTTACTAATGTTCAGAAACAAAGAAAAATCACAAAGTACATAACACAAAATTCTCCAGTAAAAATGTCAATTTAAGATACCGGTACACTTTAAAACCAATTTTTTCTGAGATTGAATTTCAACTGGGTTATTGCAAGTAGAAACTGAAGGCGGACCCCGGGGCTGATTGGTTGCCTGACATTTCGTCAGCAACTCGTCTTAGAACCACGTGCTATTATTTTGACTCATTACGTACAACGCCTATAAATATGAATAATCATCAGCAGAACTACACAATTCACTAGTCCGCCACTCGTATCAACAATTGCGAGTGTAGATTTTGAACAGTATTGTATGTCTGAAAAAGAACTTCCGGTAGTTTAATTGCGAATAATTTCAAAATGGCGACCGACTATTCATATTATGATGGCTCTCGAAAATTCCTGTGGTTCTCTGAACTCACCGGGTTAAAGCTTGATCAGGTAAGGTGCATTAAAAAATATTATCAGTTAAATCAGCGCTGAATGAATTATTATCTGCCAGTTGGCAAACTAAATGATGTTATAAATAAGCAGAGAAGGTGTGCGTAAAAGGACGGATTTATTTACAACGATGGGTATGGCATGAGCCGTGATTTCTTTTTCTGAAAAATTAATAATATCTTTTAAGATACAGCAGCACAGTCGAATATGAATAAAAAAAATGAAAAGATAAGAGATATTCATTGTTAGGATTTTATGAATAAAATAATTAAAAACAATAACAATTTAAAAAAAAAAATTCTTCGAGATCTTTAATTTAAATTCACTTATTTCAATGTTATCTTATTTTTAAGCTATCTTTGGCTTATTTCTATCTCCATTAAGAAGAATCACGCCACTTAAGATCAATCGTTATCAATGACAAAAATATTGGTAATTTAAACGTAGCGTACTCAATGACCTTTGAAGTGTACTCGTGTGATGTCAAAATTAAAAACCATAATAATACCATTAAATTGACTTTAATATACAACTTATTTTATTCCAGGTTAATTTTGTAATGAGCCAAGTGGCAGCCCTTATTAGCTCATTCGTGTTAAGGAAATATTTACACCATAATAAAGTGAGCGTCACTGCAAGACACCTGTTTTCTGCTATTGTAGGAATTGTTCTTGTTTATTTCTGTCATGGAAGGTGATTTAATATCTTATTTTTTATTGTATTTTATTTTAATATTTTAATTGTTCTCCTATTCACAATTGCTTTCAGGCATGTTTTTCACATATTTGCTTTTCCTATCATATCTTATATAATTCTTACACTGACAAGTCCTCAGATATTTCAAAGGTAAATAAACAAAAGTTTGTTTTATTTCATAAAATAATTATATTGATTTTGTTAAATTTTATTTTGACAGAGTAATATTAGTGATTGCACTTGGATATTTATCGTTTGTCCACTTGATGAGGCAGATTTATAGCTATGGATCCTATGTGCTAGATATAACAGGGTAAATTGTGAAACATAAGAGGGTTTGTGCCTATTTTTATTACTTATTTGTCAAAGATTGCAGCTGCTGGAACTAAAACTAGACTTAAGATTTTTTCGGGTAATTTGAATTGTTAGAGTTTATTGTTTTTAGTTGTTTATTTAAGAGAATTGTAATTGATCTTTGTCAAGTGAGAACAAGATTGTTTTACAATGACATAACTGAAGTTAGTTGCACAAGAGTTAACGCATATTTCAATTTTTCCATTATTCATGTCACGGGAATTTTAGACTAAAATCAAAGCCTAATTCACCTTGACTTTTAAATTATTAAATAGGTTTGAAGCGAATATTAATACTCATATTTCCGAACGTCTTAATTTGGTCCTGAGTACAGTTTTTTCTCTTTTTCTTTTTCGTGGGACATAATCTAAAATAAGAAATTTTTAACGAGCTAACCTTAGTCCGGGTCACAGCGATTTACATACAAATGAGAAAATAAAAATTTTCAGTTTTTTTTTTTTTAAAATATGTTATAAAAAAATTAAAAAAGCCAAAGGTTTATTTAATTTTATTTTAATTGGTATGATAATTTTAAAAAAAAAGAACAAATTTTATAAAAAGAAATTTTTTTAAAATATTTAAAATATATTTTTTTAATTCTGATTGTAGACCAATGATGCTAATAACTCAAAAAGTAACCAGTTTAGCCTTCAGTCTTCACGATGGGCTCACTAAAGACGACAAATCGCTTACGGATGATCAGAAGCGATATGCAATTAGGTGATGTAACTTGAATTTAATGAGATTTATTACTTATTTGACCTTAATTTTCGTTGAATATTAATTACAGGAGGTTTCCATCTCCTGTAGAGTTTTTCAGTTTTATTTATGGTTTCCATGTGTTGATGTGCGGGCCTGTAATTTTTTACACAGATTACAGAGATTTTATTGAAGGCAAACACTACTTAAAATCAACATGGAATTCAAATGTAAGTTAACCATAATACAATATTATACTTAATAAAGAATAATATTGATATTAAAAAATAGGGCCTTAACGCAGTTTATGAGAATTCAGGGGACGGTAATAGCAAAGAACCTTCAGCTGCGGTGAATTAAATTTCATATTATAGGTCAAATTGAGCAGAGTCATAATATTTATGGACAAAACAGACTTGTAATGTTTCTTTGTATTAAAATACAACTATTACAACTTTGTTCCTTTGACCTTTAGTAAATTTAATTTTAGAAAAATGTAACTTGTTTTTATTTCCAGTCGGCAGTGTTCAAAAAAACGACAGCTAGCATTGTATTTGCTGTAATGTTATTGAATGTAACGCCAATTTTTTACATTACTAGGCTAACAGGTAATTTAATAATTCTGAGAAAATTATAAATATAATTATTGTTTTTTTTTTTTAAATGTAGAACCAGATTTCTTATTAAACACACCATTTTACAAAAAAGTTTTGTACATTTTAATATCCACTTCCTGTGTGCGATTTAAGTATTATCATGCATGGACTCTAGGTAAAATTTCCGGAACAATGTTAAATTCCTATATTTTGTTAAAAAGGAAGTATTTTTTATAGCTGATGCTGTGTGCAATGCATCCGGATTGGGTTTCAATGGATATGATATAAATGGTATTCCAAAATGGGATGGGTTATCAAATGTTAACGTGTTGAAATTTGAGGTGAAGTATATGAACTGTGAAATTTATTTTATTATTTTTTTTTTTATTAATTTTTATAATTTATTACAAACAGTCTGCTCCAAGTTTTAAAGAAACATTAGAAAATTGGAATAAAAGTACAATGGTTTGGTTACGTCAAGTTGCTTATAATCGTGCTCCATTTCAAAAAACCCTTCTTACCTACTGTTTATCAGCTATTTGGCATGGCTTTTATCCTGGGTATTATGTGACATTTTTTGGTGGGGCTTTGTCAACATTGGCAGCTCGATCGGTAAATTGGGAAATTAAATTATATTTAAATAGTGATTTTTTTCTAAATTTTATTTATTTAGGTTCGGCGATCAGTCAGACCACTTTTTCAAAGAACTGAATTTTGGAAACGGACATACGATCTAATAACTACAGTGGTTACGAGAGTCCTTATTAGCTATTTAGTATTTCCTTTTGTGATTTTGGAATTTTGGCCTTCTATTCAAGTTTACAAGTACAATCATATCTTATAAATAATGGAAATCATGTTTCTCACGAGTGTAACATCAATAATAGTGTAGGCTGACGTGTTCCCAGCTATTGTGCTTTAAGGGAAAATCAATGCTAAGCGAGGGCAATGGCTGACCAAAGACCCTTTTACGATTACATTCTGGGTGCGCTACTAAGCTGGGAAAATCGAAATTTTATTTATAAACAAATAAAAAATGTCTAAAGTAATGTCAATACTTTGCTTTTTACACATACTTTATCACTATGTTGTGTTTTTAAGTCATTTCATCAGAGTCACTATTCGTGTTTGCTCATGAGAAACTGCGAACTAAATATTTATATTTCGATATTTTTGATTGATCTTAGTTTAAATTATTCTTTTACAGGCACTTATACTTTTATGGCCACATTATCATGGGATTTTGTATTTTTATTTTACCATATTTACTTCCTCCTCCACCAAAATCTAAATCAGAAGTAATGAGAAGTAGAAGTGGCCAGAACTTGCCAGTGGAAAAGCAACTAGTCTCTATTGAACAGACTGAAGAAATTCCTGTAGGACTGAATAATGTCTCTGCGGAAGACGCTTTAAATTTAGATGTACTTCCAGAACTGCGGCATCGTCACTCAACAATTAGTGTTCGAAGTAAATTGGATACTGAAACATTAGTTGCCGAAGATATTTATACATATACGTGAAACATAAATTTTATAGTATAAAACAAAAAAATTCATCGTATTTCGGTTTGCCATGTTTGCTCTACTGTAGTGTGAACGTCTTCATTTTATTTTTTGATAATTCTGAGTATCAAGACGAATTTTATCATAATAATATTCGCTTGTATACGACTTCTTAAAAGATGTTTCTTTTTTATTTTTTCTTTTATTTTTGCACTTAATATTTTTGAATGTTTAGCCTAATTAATTAATTCCTTTTATATACTTTGATTTAATTTATGATTGATTATAGCCATGATACTGTATTTCCTGTTTATTTTTTCTATGCGTTTTATAAGATAATTTTTTTTTAATATTAAAATTTTGAGAGTTGTACATGGGTGATGATAAATTTTGAAGAAATTGTAAATTGTGAAGAATTAAGAGAATTATATATGTGAAATAATTTTTTGACTGTAAAAAAATGTCTTACGCATATCTAACTATGGTGCTTATTGATTTACTTTTATTTTGTACGTCAGTTTGAATTTTTAGTGTATTATCACTCTACACTTTGTTATTATTACAATTACTTGATTGAAAATCCAACAATAGCGATTTCACATAAATTATTAGTTTTAAATACTGTTTATAATGTCTGTTAATTAGAAGTTCTAAATAATTTGCATTCAGCGTATGTAATAAAAATTTAATTGTGTATAATGATTAAGAAATAATGCTCAGGGACTTAAAGCAATGACAAATCGGTTACACAAACGAAGCTACATGTGAACAAAATAGCGTATAGATATTTGGAATACGTATTTTTATCTGTTATATACAATATCAAAATGCAAGATAAAAGTTAAATACGTTTAATGAGTAAATTTACTTTAAATTGGTAATGTGAAAAATAAAAAAAATGATGTATTATGAAAAAAAGTAATAAATTTGGTGGCATAATTTGAAGTAAATATACGTGTTTAATTATTTGTGTGGTGCTGTTTTTCACGGAAGTTTTTAAAAGTTTAAATTAAAAAATAAATTACAAATAAAATTTTAATTTTTTAATGCTTTGGGGAATAAAATGGAATTGCAATTCCCGTGAGACAGCAATCTATCGAAAAGCATTTAAATAACTAAGTTATTTTTTATTGCATACTAAAATTATTTTATCACGATTTACTCTGTTAAGAAAGAGAACAAGTTCTGTCTGCACTGCAAATGGTGCACTGCTTCATTGTGCAGTGCAGGAGAGCATATACGATAAACTCTGAATGTTAGCGAAAATTTAGGATTATTTGTATATGACGATACTCTAGTTATATCTGTCACTAAATATCACTAATGTACTCTAAAGTAAATGATATTGTAAAGTTTAAACGAAATAGATGCAATAGTTTTGGTGCTATTTCCTCTGTTTTGTAACATTATTTGCATATCTCCAATGAGGAACAAGAAATTGATAAAGAAAACTGAAATTTATTATAATGTTGATATGTGAACTAAAATTGTTTGCAACATTGTCATAGTGCATTTTCTGTTTTAAGTTTATCTGGATAAATTAAACTTTTTAATTTTTGTTTCTGTTTAGGCTAGGCTATAGGATAAGTTATGATAAGTTAGGAGAATTTAATCACTAATGTTAACTCTAGCCATTATGACATTATCAAAACTGAGTTCAGTTGATAGTTTGATTAAACAAATTGTGTTTTTTATGTCGGAAATATTTGTTGAATCTAAAATTACCAACAATAAATGAGTTTTGATTGTATTTTTCTCTCGCGAGATTTTTGTTCAATATTTATTATATCTAGAACATTTGTTTTGTTGATTTAAATTTTTGTGTCTTAGATGAGAACTATGTCATTTGTACCTGAAAACGAATTATTTCTGACTGAAGCTGAAGCAATTGCATTTTTAAAATATACTTTAAGAATAGATCGTGTAGATGAAAAATTAAAAGGACCCAAATTAGACCTATTGCAGGAGATAACTAAAAAATTTCACGAACATATTCCATTTCAAGTAGGCAAATATAATTTTCAGCTACATACATTTATCATGAATAATTAATAGGATATTATATTATAAAACATTTTGCACAGAATTTAACATTATTGTCCAGTACTAAAGATCGACATTTACCTACTAATGAAGAAATAAAAACTGATTATTTCTCAGGAATAGGTGGAGTAAGTTACACATCAGCAATATTTGGACATGAGCTATTAAAGGTTCTGGGATTTGACACTTTTTTCGTTGCCATAAATGTTTCCAGCACTGGAAAGTTGAACTCTCATGTAGCTTTTATAGTTCAGAATATTTGTTTTCCTGGACAACGATTTCTGGTTGATTTGGGTGCAGGTTATCCTACACTAGAGCCTGTTCCACTTCATTTTTTACCATTATATTACAAACATACATTTCTCGAATATAAATTTATTAGACAAGAAAATGGTTTAATTGTACGTTATCATAAAGTTGGCGACCATTTCCAATTAGGAAAAGTTTGTTCATCAGTCTGTGATAATGAATGGCAAAAATTTTATGAATTTGAAGAAATACCAAGAGAGGAAAGATTTATTAAAAAATATCAGAGACCAATTTATTTGCTTGCAGGTTATAGATCAAGTTGGATTACTGAAGGATTAAAATTGACCATTTATCCATCAACAACACAAGCTTTTACTATTAGTAATTTAAAGTTTAAAAAATGGAAGAGAGGAAAAAAAGTTGAAACGACAGAACTAAAATCACCACAAGACTTTCATATGACTACAAGAAAATATTTTCCCACATTAGTCGACATTAGTTTGAAAGATGTTTCAGTTTTACTGCGGTGTAACAAGAAAATTTTAAGAAAGAAAGTCGAAAATAAAAATAACAGTTATTTAAAAAAGATAGGAGCATAAACTACCCACAGCCGTCACTTGTAGTTGTGCATCTAGGCTTTTAGTCGGCAAAACTGAGTTGTAGTGCTAAAATTTATATCAGTGTGATGAAATATTTAAAATAGATAAAATTTTTTTTATTACTTTGTAAATCAGTGCTTTGCAACTTTTTTGTATTTGCGCCCCAATTTTCAAACTTGTCATTAAAACCAAATAAAAATATAAGGTCTTCAAAGCAAAATGACTATAAAATTTTTATTTTCTCAATTTTAAATTTCGCGCTCACTAAAGATTCTACAGCTATTGGCTATGGAGTACACAGAGGTGAGAAACAGATGAGATTTGTTCTACCAATTGCATCATTCAGTCACTTATCAGCGTGGCACATTTGCAGACGTGAATTACCGGTAATGCTCAAAGAAATCTTTAATTGTATAAGAAAAGCCTCATATATTAGCAAATTTAAGCTCCCGTTTAGCATTCGTTGCGTGAGTAGCACAAAAAAATTATATTTCCCACTTCCATCCGACTGGGGATTGAATAAGAAGAAGGGAAAGAAAAATATATCCAAACAACTACTCAACATGTCTAATCCAGAAAATGAAGCTATTTTAGCTCCTTTTAGAGCTTCGGTTAAAGAGCAGGTATATTTAATTAATACTCTGTTAAAATGGTGGTGGAACACAAGTATTTCACATTTACTTTTCAATAGGGTGATTATGTTAGAAAACTCAAACTAGATGGTGCAACAGAAATTGACGTCAAAAAGGCTGTCAATGAATTAAAAGCTCGAAAAAAAATATTAGAAGATAAAGTATGTATTGTTATATATTCAAGTAAATATTAACATAATTATAAATGTTTTGTTTGTTTATTTTGTTAGGAAATTTCGTTAATTCCAAATGAAGATAAATTCGATCGAATAAGAATGGAGGATTTACTTAAAAGACGTTTTTTCTATGTGCAATCTTTTGAAATTTATGGTGGTGTTGCAGGACTTTATGATTTTGGTCCGATGGGTTGTGCAACTAAAGCTAATTTGTTAAGTGCATGGCGTAATTTCTTTGTCTTGGAGGAACAAATGTTAGAAATGGATTGTTCTGTATTAACTCTAGAATCAGTTTTAAAGTATAGAAAATAATTTTTCAATTAATATTATTTTTTAATTATTTATATTATTATTATTTAAGAACTTCGGGCCATGCTGCTCGGTTTGCCGACTTAATGGTTAAGGACCTGAAAAATGGTGATTGTTTTCGATTGGATCATTTGATTAAAGGTACAATTACTAATTTCTAAGCAGCATTAAAATTTTATTAATATATTTACACGTTTTGTTTAACAGGTCATCTTGAAAAATTACTCTCTGATAAGAAAATTACCGATGAGGAGAAATCAGAGTATGAAGAAGTTATTGTGAAGGTATTTATATTACGTTTATAAACTGGAAATAAAAAAATATTAAATTTTAGCCATTATTAGTTAGATGGTATGACTAAAAACGAAATGAATTCATGTCTTGAAAAATATAACATCAAGTCACCTGTCACTGGAAATAACTTATCAGAAGCTCTTGAGTTTAATCTGATGTTTGGTATTTCAATCGGCCCATCTGGATTACTTAAAGGGTACTTTACTTATTATTTATCTTTTGTTATACTTTGATTTTAAAATGAATCTTTTTAATTTTTAAATAGATTTCTTCGACCTGAAACTGCACAAGGAATATTTGTTAATTTTAAACGACTTTTGGATTTTAATCAAGGCAAACTTCCATTTGCTGCTGCGCAAATAGGAAATGCCTACAGAAATGAAATTTCACCAAGATCTGGACTTCTTCGTGTTAGAGAATTTACAATGGCTGAAATAGAGCATTTTGTTGATCCTACTAACAAAAATCATCCTAAATTTGATAAAATTCGTAATTTAAAAGTGTTATTATACTCAGCTAATGATCAAATGTCTGGTCAAGCACCGAAATTATTCACGATAGCCGAAGCTGTTGATATGGTATAGTTATTTCTAGTTATTTTCAAAAAAATCAATTCTAATAATTATACTATTTCAGAATTTGATTGCAAATCAAACGTTAGCATATTTCATGGCACGCATTCAAGTATTTTTGGTGAAGATTGGAATTGATCCGAAGCGACTACGATTTAGACAACACATGTCTAACGAAATGGCACATTATGCTTGTGATTGCTGGGATGCAGAATGTTTCAGTTCTTATGTAACAGTTTGATAAATAGCTAAATGTTTTTGAATTAAATTTTTTTTACTTTAATTAGGGTTGGATTGAATGTGTGGGATGTGCTGATCGATCATGTTTTGATCTTACTCAGCATTCGAAGGCTACAGGAGCTCGATTAGCAGCTGAAAAGAAGCTTCTAGAACCTATATCCTTACGAAATAAATCTTCAATTGCTTTAAATTTTTATAAATATTTATAAAACGATATCCTTAATGATAATTACAAGACAATCGATGTGGTTGAAGTACAGCCGAATAAAGGATTGATTGGAAAAGTTTTTAAAGGCGAAGCTAAGGTTATTTTATCATTGCTTAGTGAGTTAGGAAATGATGCAACACTGGAAGTCCAGAAAGAGTTAGAAACATCAGGGTGAGTTAATAAATTTTCAAATAGAGTTGAACTTCCCTAAGTCGAATCACCATAGTTCACCAAAAAAAATTCGAGATATAGAAAATTCGAGTTACAGAAATAATTACCTACAAAATTAGTAAAATAACGCTTTCATATGAATTTATATTGACAGTAAATACATATATGACTACATGAAATCAACAAACTTTTATATGGATTTACATATAAACATATGTGTAACATACTTAATATAAACAAAAAAAAATTCTGAATAGCAAACATTATTTCTTTAAATAATCAGTAATCACATAGTTCTCTAATGTTGTTAACGCGTGATACAGTTCGTCTGTAAGTGTCTCTTTAAAACACAAATATTTGCTACAGTTGCTTAAAAAATGATGCACTTTTTCGAGAAATTCGAGTTTAGGAAGTTCAAAATCTTCAAAAATCCCAAAATTTACATGGAGTTATAGAAAAATTTGGCTTAGAGAAATTCGAGCTATAGAAACAATTTTTAATGTAAAATGCGATCTTGATGCAAAAATTTTCGAAAAATTCGAAATACAGAAAAATTTGACTTATAGAAGTTCGAGTTATGGAAGTTCGACTATAAATGCAATAATTATGTGAATTGTAATGTGATTAATTATTTTAGTGAATTTACTTTTTCGTTAAATGAAAAAGCATGGAAACTGACGAAAGAAATGATTGCTATAAAGAAATATCAAAAATCAGTTCATGGTAACTAAAATTGTTTTATTATTTTTTACACTATATAAAATATTATAATTTTGTTTTCTTTACAGTTGAAGAAGTTGTTCCTAATGTTATTGAGCCTTCGTTCGGCATAGGACGAATTATGTACTGCGTTTTCGAGCATACATTTAAAATACGTGAAGATGATGACATGCGAACAGTAAGATCACGCATGGAAATATGTCAGAATTATTACATTTAAATTTTTGAATTTTATTTTAGTATTTTGCATTGCCACCAATCATTGCTCCTGTGAAATGCTCTGTGTTACCGCTAAGTGCAAATAAAGATTTTTCACAATTTGTTAGAGAATTATGTAAATATAGTAGATTGAATTTTGAGATTGGACATGATTTAACTTGGATTTTATTTGTAGCTATTGAATTGACAAAAGCTGATGTTTCTCATCGTATTGATGATAGCGGTGGATCTATTGGCAGACGATACACACGAACTGATGAAATCGCTATACCTTTTGGAATTACAATCGATTTTGATTCACTCAAGGAACCTCATTCAGCAACCTTGCGTCATCGTGATACTATGGGTCAAATAAGGGCACCCGTACGTTTATTTAATATATTTTTTAATTTTTTAAATAAATTTTAAATTTTGTATTTTTTGTTTATAGATTAGTGAATTGCCTGGAGTTGTTAGAGATTTATCCACTGGTAAATTAACTTGGGAAGAAGTTGAAGATATGTACCCTAAATTTGAACAGCAAGAATCTACTCGATCATCTTAATGACTATATCTGATCTATTATTATTTTATATTTTTTTTAATGTATTAAAAATATGCGGTATTAGTAATTAAAGCTTAAATTTATCTTGACAACTGGGTAGTCAGTACAAAACCTTAGCCTATTTTGTTGTCAGTTTTTTCAATGAATTCAAGGCAGAAGGGGAATGAATTAAACTTGTGACAATGTGACATAAAAATGACTACGTCACGCAAAACGTAATTCGTTAATTGGCTGTATGTGTCGAGTAAAACAGCGCCATCTATGGAGAATAAATACACTACACTGATTTACAAGTAGCGAAATCACACGTGCTTTTGAAACGTTGGAAATCATGGCAGCGTCTGGTTTGAATATAAATCTCAATCAAAAGCATTTAACAAGCTCAGTATTTACTGACATACCAAAAGCCACATTATCGGTAATATATATATATTTGTGCATTTAAAGCTAAAAATAAGTTGATCTAATTATTATTTATTTGAAATGCTAATGTTTACTTTTTAGGAATTAAAAGCACTTAGTAAACCACACGTAGAGTCTTTTAATTATATTTTAAAAGGTGGTTTGATAAATGCCGTAGATGTAAGTATTTATTATATGTGTAATGTATAATATAACATTCTTCAAATGTTTGTTTTAAAAATTGTTTATTTTTAATTAGAGTATACCTCCTGTTGAATTTTCTATGCCAAATGGAGAGAGAATTTATATGAAATTAACGGTAAGTAAACATTATTTTAAAGAATAGTTGTAACCATTATATTATTTACGTACTTTTGATTTTAGGATGCTAGCATTAATAATCCTATGGTTCCTCATGGGACTGCTCGTGTTGCCACCACTTATGTGTACCCATCTGAAGTAAGAATACATTAATTAATTACATTATAATGACATCTAATGTAATATAATTTTATTTTCAGTGTCGTCAAAGAAAAACGACTTACAAAGGTCGATTGAATGTTAGGCTTTTATGGAAAAAAAATGGAAAAATGCAAGATGCGATTGAAAAAAGTTTGGGTGACATTCCCGTGATGTTAATGGTTAGTATTTTAAATTTATTAATAATAATTATAATTGTATTTGATGTCACTAATTTCAAATTTTTGTATTTTTTTTAGAGCGATTGTTGCAATTTATCCAATTTGTCACCTGCTGATAAAATAAAGCATGGAGAAGATTCTAAAGTAAACAATTATTGTCTCTATTGAATTAAATGGTTTCTAAATTTATTTGTTTATTTCTAAAGGAAATTGGAGGATATTTTATTGTAAACGGTATTGAAAAAATGTTACGAATGCTTATTGTACCTAGGAGAAATTATGTAAGATATTATTTTAGCTGAATAATATTTAAATTTGTTAATATAGATGCGTAATATTTTATTTTAGCCAGCTGCAATTGTAAAGCATTCTTGGAAACAACGAGGGGAGTTGTTTTCTGAATTTGGAATAACTTTACGTTCAGTTCGAAATGATCATTCAGCTAATGTAAGATGAAAATGTTCTAATTTTTATTTTAATAACTTAAAATATTTTTATTTTACTTTTTAGAATATGGTTCTTCATTACCTTACAAACGAATCATGCAAATTAATGTTTTTTTATCAGAAAGAAATGTTTTACGTTCCTCTAATATTTATTCTAAAGGTACTTGTTTATGGTGATAATTTTTTGAAACCTGTAATGCTAAAATCTATATTTTCTTAGGCATTATGCAATGAAGTGGACTTTTATATTTACAGTGAACTAATTAAAGGAAGAGAGGATGATTCTTTTTATAAAGGGTACGAAAAGTTTAGATTATAAAATTAACTTCTAAATACATTTTTTGTTTGCTTAATTTAGGTGTATAAAAAATATGTTACGTCAAGCTCAGTCAGAAGGATTATTTAATCAAAAGGATGTTTGCAATTATATTGGTGAAAGATTTCGTGCTAAGTTGTTATTACCAAGTTGGTATACCAATTTCGAAGTCACTCAATTCCTCTTGAAAGAAGCCATTTGCATTCATTTGGACACCAATAAAGCTAAATTTGATTTATTAGTGTAAGTTTACACTTTAAATATGAATGTTTATAAATAGCTTATTTTTACGAATTTTTTTTAGATTCATGACAAGAAAATTGTTTAATTTAGTAAAAAACAATTGTGCTGAGGAAAGTGCTGATAATCCAATAAATCAAGAAGTTCTAATGGGAGGATGTTTATATCTTTTAGTTTTGAAGGTACTTTACTTAAAATTTATGAAAATGGTAATAGAATGAATGTATTTATGTTTTGTTTTACAGGACAAACTTAGTAATTGGTTGCAAGGAGTTAAAAGTTTAATTCAGAATAAATCAAAATCATGCGGTACTGGGTACTCGTTGAAACAAGGTAAAGAATTTTAATATTATAAAATGTTTTAAGCTTGAAGTTTATTTTCATATTTTAGTTGACGTTGCATTTGCTGCCTCTAAAGTTACTGATCTCGGTAGACCAATGGAATATTTTTTAGCAACTGGAAATTTAATTTCTAGAGCTGGTTTGGGCATGTTGCAGTCTACTGGATTGTCTGTTGTTATGGATAAAATCAATTATTTAAGATTTTTATCGCATTATCAGTCGGTTCATCGAGGAGCAGTATTCGCAAAAATGAGAACTACTGCTGTTAGGAAACTTAGGCCTGAAGCTTGGGGTAATTTGAAATTGCAAACTTGAGCCTGAATATATATATTTAACAACTATATTTTTTTTTTTAGGATTTATCTGTCCTGTACACACTCCCGACGGAGCACCTTGTGGCCTTCTAAATCATTTATCTATAAACTGCCAAGTATAATTCACTTTTATTTTGAAATTCAAAAGAAATAAATTTTAATTTTAATGATTTTTTTTGCAGGTTGTATCTTCTCATTCAAATACATCCCATTATAGATTTCTATTTGGCCGATATGGAGTATTTGGTCTCAGGGATCCTGCAAACGATGCTTACGAAAATTGCTACCAAATTTTGTTAGATGGTGAAGTTATAGGATGGATCGAAGATAAAAGAGCTGCAAATTTTTGTGAAGTTCTCAGAAGATTTAAAGTTTGCAATGAAGAAAATGTATGTTACTTATAATTTAAGTTGGATGATGGTATATCTATACTTAATTGAATCTAATTTTTTTAGATATCAAAATACTTGGAAATTGTTATGGTACCAAAAACCGAGAAAGCTTCAATATATCCAGGAATTTTTCTGTTTACAACAACAGCACGGATGATGCGATCAGTCACTAACTTGAGATATCAGAAGACTGAATTAATCGGTACATTCGAACAGATTTATATGGATATTTGCGTCAAATTTGAAGAAGCTCATGATGTAATTAGACAGTTAATTATTTAGTTTTCTTCATTCAAACATTAAATTATACGTGTATACATTTTACAGAACACAACTCATCAGGAAATTAAGAAAACAAACATTCTAAGTTTATTGGCAAATTTAGTACCATTTTCTAATTATAATCAAAGTCCTCGTAATATGTATCAGTGTCAGGTGATGATTTAGTTTAAAAAATATTATTATTATTAATAGTACAATTTATTAACTATTTTTATTGTGTAGATGGCTAAGCAAAGTATGGGAACACCAAACCATTCGTTAAAATTTAAACCAGATACTAAAATATACAAATTGATGACACCACAGTCGCCATTGGTAAGACCAGCATTATATGATACGTATGAGATGGATGATTATCCGACGGGTACTAACGCAATTGTTGCTGTAATTTCTTACACGGTATGCAATTTAATTTAATGTGTTGTGCAAATGTGTAATCAAATGTGTAATCAAATGTTTACTTTCTATAGGGTTACGACATGGAAGATGCTATGGTAATAAACAAAGCGTCAGTGGAAAGAGGATTTGCGAACGGAATAATTTACAAGTCAGAAATAATTGATTTAACAAAAATGGATAAATGTTATTTCGGAGTAAAATCAGGGGGTAAAGATATAAGTAACAAAATAGGCCCTGATGGATTACCACATATAGGAGTAATCTTACAAAATGGCGATCCGTTTTATAGGTAAATTTTTAAATTGTACATGGAGTAAATAATACGCAAATGCTAATCAGTTTATTTTTTTCACAGCTATATCGATGGCACTACTAAGGACATGAAAGTAGGAAAATACCAATCAAGTGAAACAGCTTATGTCGATGCAGTTCGTCTTCTA
Source organism: Geophilus carpophagus (assembly GCA_034687075.1). NCBI lineage: Eukaryota > Metazoa > Arthropoda > Chilopoda > Geophilomorpha > Geophilidae > Geophilus > Geophilus carpophagus. The sequence goes on along the minus strand of JAQFZN010000140.1, from coordinate 17,348 downwards.
GGAAGTGATAGCGGTGGAGACGAATTACGGGCAGTGCACATTACTTTCAGGATCAAAGTCTGTATTTTAATTATTTATCTTTTTACTAAATTTTATTAAAATTACGTAACTTTTCTTTAGCGAGCTCCTGATGTTGGCGACAAGTTTGCTAATCGACATGGGCAGAAAGGTGTTTGCAGTAGACTTTATCCCGTTCACGATATGCCATTTACAGAAAGTGGAATGGTACCTGACATCATCTTCAATCCTCATGGTTTTCCATCTCGAATGACAGTTGGTATGATCATATTAGTACAAATATAATTTCTTATATTTATTTTAATATGAATTTTTACATTAAGGAATGCTTATCGAGGCTATGGCCGGAAAATCGGCAGCTTCTCATGGAATTGTTCACGATGCAACACCTTTTACTTTTGCTGAAAACGACTCTGCCATTGATTATTTTGGCGAGTGTTTAAAGATAGGTAATAATTTTTGGTATTCTATATAATTTACAATTTTTTTAATTACATTATTTCTTTTATTTATAGCTGGTTATAATTATTACGGGAATGAGACTATGTACAGTGGTGTTACAGGAGAAGAATTACAAGCAGAAATTTTTTTTGGTGTTATTTATTATCAACGATTAAGACACATGGTTGCTGACAAATTTCAAGTACGAAGTTTGGGAGTCATTGATGAAATTACACATCAACCCATCAAAGGACGCAAACGGGGAGGTGGAATTCGTTTTGGTGAAATGGAGCGAGATTCACTTATTGCTCACGGAACATCTTATTTACTTCAAGATCGGCTCTTCCATTGCTCCGATGGCTCAGTGGTATAATTCGTTTTTTTATAAATAATTTTTTTATTTATAGTTCTATTTTTTTTTTAATACAAATTATTAATTTTTTAATTTTAAAATTTCAGGAATATATTTGTACAAAGTGCGGTAGTATATTGTCACCTTTAATGGAAATTCCATTATTTCGCAGTTTAGGGGAAAAACCAGAATGGACATGCAAATCTTGCAACAGTAAAGAATATATCGAAAAAATTGCTATTCCTTACGTTTTTAAGTACTTATGTTGTGAATTAGCGGCTATTAATATTAAGATTGTTCTTGAAACGAAAAAACAATAAAAAATGATTTTTGAAGGTTGTCTTTAATGCTTTATTTATATACTGCAGATACCGTAAATGAATAATTGAATAATTTCATTATTAGCAATATTACCGTGTCAATAATTTAAAAGATTTATTTTAGAAAGATTGTGAAATAAGAAATATCTTTAAAATACAATGTTGATCACGAATTCCACACTGGAAACAAACAAACCTCTAGAAACATTTATTACTTTTGCCAAGAAAAATTAGTGTGACTTTACAAGTTGACATGAAGAAATAGTGAGATTTTTTCCATTGCTCACTTGCTATTTTTTTTTATTCTAAAAATTTTAATACGGTATGTTTTTAACCTAGACCAACTTTTAATAATTAGATTTGAAATACCCCTGTAGAATCGCTAATACGAATTGTCGAGTTAAATTTAGCTTGGCCTAATTTCAATATAACTTCTTCGCTTGAACGTTTGCCAGTTACTTAAAGAAATTTTAGTTTTTGTTTTCGTTATTTAAAATTTAAGCAATTAAAAAAGATAATTAATCACAAGAGCTACATTCGTTATTTTTTAAATTTAAGTCGTTTACTATTTTATTATCGAACAGAATTTTACAGTTGAGTGTTTTCCTTAATACAATGCCAGAATAAATTTCGTTGAAGTAATCATCTGTGAATTAATGTAATTTTCATCATGTTGGTGAAGTAAGATATTGAAAATTTACATAATTCAACAAATGTTACAAATTATAGAAAAATAGATATGGTAATTAAAGTTTTAGTCAACTAAACTTTCATGTGGTTTACCTTAAAATTACAATTGGCAGTTTTATTGTGTGTAAGTATCATCATCACAATGAATGGTTTTAGTTACAAATTTACATCAAGATTTTAGAATATATGGCATCTGAATAGACAAATCATACGGAATTAACTATTCATCTACAACCAATTCGTTCAGGATGGTCCAAACGGAGTCAAACTGACTTAAAATGACATTTTTAACAGTATTTTTTACTAAATCTCAATCTTTATCTTTTAATTCTTTTTCAGTGGCTAATGGCGAATAAATTACGGCTCCTAAAACGTCTCCGATTACTTAGTGGATACCTCTAAGTAGGCAATGAGATCGGCACGTTCTTGCTCTTTCTTTATACCAGCAAAGACCATTTTAGTGCCTGGGATGTACTTCTTAGGATTCTCCAAATATTCAAACAACGTGCCCTTAGTCCAAACTACACCTAAGTAAGCAATAAAATAAACCAATTAATTAAATTTTCTTTTCAATTCTAAATTTAACCTAATACCTTTATTTTTATTTGCGTCAGAATATGCAAAACCGGCTGCTTGTCCACTTTTACGTCCTATCAAACCATGCATATTAGGTCCAACTTTATTTTTCCCGCCAGCTTCGACCGTATGACATTGAGCGCATCTCTGAATAAATATTTTCTTTCCTTTTTCTGGATCACCAGCGGGTACTTTTGCGTCTAAAGCTGCATTTGGACTTGCCATTCTACATTAACAAACAAGCACAGTTAATATTTAACCTTCATCTTGACCGTCACGATCTCGTGGTTAGGCCTAAAAACAAGATCAACAACACATGCGATATTAAAATAGCTTTTTTCAAATTATTATACATTTAATTATATTTAGTAATCGCATTAACCGTATTATCCGTAATAAAGCAGATCAAGCTATTCTAAAGGCAAATATTGAACTTGCATTGTTGCATCATCCTACCGGCATACAATACCTTTTTACAGATTTTTAGTTTTGAAAATAGTCGAATAGATAACTTATATGTATTATTCCCAGCGGAAAATAAGCGTTTCAATCAAATAAAATTTCTTTCTCGCGTCGGCTCGTATCCCAAGTCGAAACGGGCTTCTCGAGTTGCGTTAACCGAAAAAAAAGGCCGAAAAATTAAAAGACCAATGGCAGACCACGTCCGGTCTCTATTCTATGTATGTAATAAGGAAAACGGAAGACTATCCCTCTCTTGGAAAAATTCGATGACGCAACACTGCACAGTAGTGACACGTGGTGAGTGATGTAATGTGTAAAAATGAGCACGTGATTTCTTTTTAGTCAGTTAATACGACTTTAATTTACATTACAAATATGTTTTTATTATTTGTTTACATTATATTAATTTGATACAAATATTTTAGAAAAATATAAAATTATTTATACTAAGATAAAAATTATTCACTATTTATATAAATATACGGTAATTAAAAATTTATTATCCATCTGGTTTAAACAGCATATTATGATTCCATAGAAGTAAAGAGAAAAAATAAAATGTCGTCACAAAGCAATTAAATGAATGAGTAAAATCCCTAAAGTAGGCGGAATGACGTCAATTAGGAACTGAGTTGTAGATCCGGTGGACTCTGACGTTGAAGTGAACACATCTAGCAGAAGCGGAAGGTTACAAGCATACTGCAGAATTGTGGGCTAAGAATCGGACATCGGGCGATAGTGGGGAGGAGATCCGTGCGTCACTATTGTGGCTCATTTTGCGGCAAAAATTAACTGTTTTGTGAGCCCGCAGGATTAATATAACATTGGAATGCATCATAGTATAAATGTTTTGGCACTCTGTGTCTTTCTTATCGGGTGCTCAACTTCAGAAAAGGTAAGAAAAATATGAGAGTTTTGAAAAACCTCGCCTCCCTCTGTGCTTACATCCATTGAAATTCTCTAATTCACACTTCTTACCACTCGAAAGGTGTGATCTAAAGTAGCCGCACACCTTTAAATCATTATTTTTCAACTTTGATTTCACTTGTACTAAACAGATTACTATTTTTTAATACAAAAACATAATTGGTTGTGCCTTTTCCTAACACATATCATAACCCTAAAATCAATACTAGCTTTTATCTTCCGTAGGCTTAGTTCGGCAGAGCACAAAACCACCTCGATTTAGGTTTTGTGTGTAAACCAGTGTGAAAATAATGATGATTTGCCCTACGTTTTAACACTATTTTATTGTTTATTTAATTAATGACATTCCAAACAATGAATTTTAATGGATAAAATAGTTCAATGTTGTTAATACGATTAATAAAATGAGAATATTTTTAATGATCTGTGAAAAGAAATATAATTTTTATTTCTAATAAAAAAAAAAAGGATTAAAATGAGTTTAGAATATCTATTAAAATTGATAACAGATCCATAAAGAATGTACAGATAATATAAAACTATGTGTATCATCGAGATCTTTGATCCTTTATGTAAAAAAAAGAATTTTTACTCGGATTGATGGACATTTTCCAGCTGTTGTTGTCTTAAAACTTAGTCAGAGTTAAAGGAGGAGGAGAAAAAGACATTAGGTTGCATGATAAGTAGATTTCAGATATGTATATGCTAATAAAAAAATGTAGTTAGATATTCAAGTGAATATGCCCTTGAAATGGATCCTTGCGCAATCCTATTTGCTGGCATTAAAAGTGTTGTAAACTGATTTTTTTTATTATTTTTATTTTACTAATCAACTTAGCTGAATTTTAATTGGTTTTATGTATCGATCTCGATTCAATTTGCTTTTTATTTTGCATCTATTCTTATTCTAATCTGCTCAAACACTGAATACACAATAAGAAAACAAAACGATACAAACATAATAATGAGGTAAAGAATCAACGTTTGATTTTATAATGCAAATATAAAGTAAGGATTGATTTCGGATTTTATTTAAATTGAAATTTTTTTGAAAAAAATATTTATTTAATGATTGAAAATTTTTTTCAAGGTACTAGACCAAATAAAGAAAGCACTTGAGGCATTGTTTTTATTTAAGATGTATATGGTAATATAATTTGTATAGAAACGTAAAGAAAGTCTAAATGTCATAAAAGGAAATAATTTAATATAAGTTTTGTTGAAATTGTAAACAAGAAAATTAAATTGAAAAAGTCGTTTTATGATACAAATGGGAAATATAAATAAAAAATAGATTAATATTGTATTTTTATATTTCGAGATGTTGAAAACTAACATCCATTATAAGTTTATACTTAATTTTTTCTCTCAATTGAATTAAGAAATAAACAGATGTTCATAAATTCATTTTTTGCTGAAACAGGTCATGGACTGCTGCTGTTGCTGCCATGGGTATAAGGTTATAACTTTGAGTTGCAGTTGAGCGACCATTTTGGAATATCAATTTTTTTTTTCTATTTTTATTTTTATTTAAAAAAAAAAAATTAAAAAAAAATTGTTTTAAATATTCAAAATCGCAAATAAAATCTTAATTTTAATTTTTAATGGCCTTCAGTTAAACTAAACAGCTTTGAGCGTTTTTTTAAGTATTAAAATGAATTATATGAAAAAAAAAACAGATGGGTGTTTTAATAAATAATAAATTAAATTTCTAGACACAGACCGAGTCTTGGATTTGTAATGTGAAGCAGGAAATCACATCATAGTAGTCTAGCTGAAACATTTTATGTCTACAACAAATTTATTGGTACTTATTACTCTTGGAAATGGACGAAAGCAAAAAGCAGTTGTTCGTATTTATTTTTTTTCTCTCTTATTTTTGAGAAAAGAAATGCTTTTTGTTTGCTCTTAGTTTACTTTAAATGTAACCCAGGTCTAGTTTATGTATGTGCTTATTGCACTGCATTTTTAATTAGTTTTAAGCAGGTTTAAGGTTGACCCATTGCATATTTAACAAAGTTTACAGCACGTTAAATGAAAAATTGATGCAATTGGGTTTATAGCCACTTTGAATAGCTTTTAAGCCGCGAGAGTGAGTTTTTAAGCTGAATTGTGAATAATATATGATTTTTCCTATTTTCTCATTATTTTTTTACATTTGGTAGTATAATCTAATGTTTTATAAAATAATACACTCAGTTGCATTATAAAACTGTAAAACTAGATTGATGTTTGACCAAAAGGCGGCCATCTTGAATTGAACACAAGGTTTGTTTTTGTAGTATTAATATTATGAAATGTTAGATTGGATTGTTGAAGGAAAGTTTTTCAAGTTCCTAATGCTTTTTCTTATTTTTTTCTTTTTTTTGGTTTACAGAGAGTTAGACAGGTTATCAATCTGTCTGACTTTTTGTATGGTGATGAATGTTTGAACTGAAATAACTTTTCTCTTGAGACTTGTATTGTGTGCACGAGTTTGTTTCGAATATTTTAACACTAAATATTGATCGAGATTAATGATATTTAAGATTAAGAAATGTTGATATGTGATATCAACTTATTTCAGTCAAACTTCTCACACTTTTAAACGGATGTTTGGATTAAATTAAAAGAGTTTTATTTTGATATTTTTGTTATTTGAAATTTGTTAAGTGGAATTTTAGTTTATCGATCAGGATGTATTAATTTGCTTTGGTGTGTGGTTTTATTTTATGTAAAAAAATTAGTAATTATGAATAATTTGCATCATTTACCCAGCAAAAATGCAATTTGAAGTTCAAATTTTGAACAAATATTTTCTCAAAAATTGAAATAAATAAATAAAATCTGAAATTGTGTTCTATTTTCGTTTTTTTAATTAAAATATTTAATATAATTCAAACATAATCCTCATTTTTCAAGTTGATGCCTGAAAATAAAACAATTTCACACAAATTTCAAACCATCTCATAAACATTTAGAACACAAGTGACCAACATAAACACTGCTCTTAACCTCGCTAGTTGACAATAACAAGTTTATATTTAAACCTCGACTTAATACCCTGGTCATTTTTGGCTCGGTCTTCTTTTCAACATTCAACAGACCAACTAAAATTCCGCCTTTCAGGGTTAGGATAGCCGAGACGTCTGTTTTGTGTGAAAGCACCCCTCTAGTGCACTAGCATGTCTTTTAAGGAGTGCCAGGATGTTACTAGAGTAGTGACAAAATAAAAGATGGAAAATGATAAATGTTTATTTTTCCTTTTATGTTATGGTTAGTAAAACTCGAGATAAGCCTTTTAAAAATATGTTTAGGATGTTTTGCGCCGAAAACATGCCATTTTTTCAATTCAAATGGAACAGGAAGAAAAGAAAAGTAGGTTATGACTTGATTTAAGTCCTTGTATGGAAATAGAAAGGAAAAAATTGAAGAAAAAAGATATAGAAAAAAATAAATTAATGTTTTATCGCGAGTTTATTTTAAAACGAGGCATTGAAACTCGGGTTTTTATTGTTGCATAATTTTTAACTTTCTGATGTTTTATTTGAGTTTTAATATGCGTCGAATGCAGACATGGCTGACAATAGGGCGGGAATAGGCGCGGCCATTTTGCTGCTGGTTTAATTTATGTTTTTATGGCTTTTAGCTTGAGTTATAATAAGGAAGAGTTTTGGATATCTAAGATGGGTATGATTTTAGAAAGATTTTAGAAAAAGTAATAATAGAAGGCTTTAGACTTTCTCTTTTTCTTATTATGGCTGCTACGTGACTATGAATTTCTCAGGGTACTGAAAAGTTGTCATGTTTAATGATTTATTGCTCAGAGAGAAAGAGATGTAAGCAATTTAAAACCTTGAAATTCTTGTGAGTTGAACGGTTTAATTTTAATTTTGATAGGGTCAATCAATTGAGGGAGAATATTAGGTGTGGAGGTTTTGGATGTTAGATGAGAAGAAATTCCAATGACGCCATATTAGATTTTTGTAATGTGAAATGAGAAATTGGAGATTTTTTAAAATTTTTCAGAGAGATTGGTAGGAATTTTAGGAAGTGGTTTTGAAATTAAAATAGTATAGGCCAAGGTTTTAAGGTAGGTTTAAGTGAAGTTTTATGGTGAATGATTTATTCCACAGGTCGAGTTGAGTATGGATATGGTGAAGTGAAGTTGCAAGATGAGATTTTTAAATAGTTTATAGCGAATAAGATATTGTATATATTCTCAATTCTCAGAGGATAGAACAGGCTCATTGATAATCAATGTACTTGTCATGGTAATTTTATAGGATCTTATATTTTATAATAAAAAATGGGGGTTAGTTTTAGAAAATTAATAATATTGGGTAAATAGAAAAGAAAAAACAAATTTATTTTATCATTAAAATTAACGGAAATCTTCCTGTAATTTTACTGAAATTTTTTTAGTGTTGGTTTAGATGTAAATGTAGTGGAAAGGGCTATTTTCATCCTTTATAATACAACCGTATAACCTTTGGGATTTTTATGGTAATTGTGTAGGTGTGATGACTTTGCTCATTGGTGCACTACTTGAGTGCTATATTAACTTTTTTTTGGTTATGTACTATATAACACTATTTTTTTCTTCTTTTATCACCTTTTGTGTTGTTACCTGGATTAAATAGATTAAGAGGTCAGAACTATCGTAAGAAATTCATTTAGAGTAGATGAAGTTGTAAGGGCAAATTGGTAGGAAGTTGAAGGTTTTTCAGTCGATTTTCAAGTATTTTTAATTATTTATAAATATTGGTAAATATTTGTGATTGTAAAGTTTAGAATTGTTGGATTAATTTTTAATTTATTAATTTTCGGCAAACTGAAGCAATGGTTGTAGAAATTTATGATGAAACATTATTTTTCGATTGCAATTGGTTGCAATATGAAAGTTGCAATAAGCAATATTTGTCAAACATATCTAAATCATGTAATATTAAAGAGGACGAGGTGATAAATTTGCAAGTTTATATTTTAAAGGTTATGAAATGTTTCATAAAAGTTATTCTTGCTCAATTTAACCGAGGAGTTGAGTAATGTTGATGTTGATACTTGATTCTGCTTCAATACAAGAGCTATGGATGGCATGATCAATAACAGTCAATGAGATTTGTTAGTAAATATTAAATAAATCAATCTTGTTTTAAATAATAAGAAATTAACACGATTTATTTAGTATGATGTATTTTTATGGGTGAAATTTAAAAATTTTCACAAAAAAATTTAAATTTTGTAATATTTTTCACTAAAAATTTAAATATTTTTATATTTTTTGTATGAATTTGAAAATAATTCAAGGTTAGTTAATGTTTGTTTTACAAACAGGTAATTGTATACGGTTTAAAGGTCTTTCTCGATTTGATCTTTACCTTTCAAGTTCTATGAAACGCATATGAAATAATTTAAGTTGAATAGCTCTTGATAGAAAATCGATTAATCGATTAAATGAGTTGAAAAATGATTGTCCATAGTACCCTTGAATAAGAATCGCTTAGATCTTTGATTAAAGTTCGCGAATTTTGCCCGTGTCAGTTTAAATTAAGGCCAATTTCAATGCAATTGCAATCTTTCTTTTATATCTATGAAATTTCACTTTTCAAAATTGACAAACTGTCAAATTTGAATTTTATTCAACCTTTAACGCTTCAAAAAAATGAAGTGAATTTTTTTTTATATATTTACTGCTTCTTTGCATCAATTTGAACATGATTTTTTATACCCAGCTGTAAACTGGCCTTGAGAATCGATCGAAAACTACTAGCCAATTTGGACCCAAGAGAGTGAACTAGAATTTTATGGCTGAGTTGGAAAAGATGTCAAGAGAAACACCTGATGCAAATTTTCAACATGGTTACTTCGAAACACTTTAATTGTAGAAAACTGTTAGTAGCTTAGTGGTTATTGCACTTATCTTTTAGCTCAAGGGTTGTTGGGTTCATATTTAGTCTTGAGAGTGGGTTAAAGAATTTGTGACCTAATACATTTTTTCGGACAGATAAATTTCTAGGAAGATGATGAAACTTTTCCCCCTTTCACCTTATCTCAAGTAGTGGCTAAAAATGTTTTAAAATTTAAAGATGGATGGAGTTTGAGGAGATAGAAAAACATAAGGTAGCAAAAAATGCCACCTATTTTTTGAAAGTTTCAGTTATTTTTATTTTTTTTTAATATAAACGTTGCAGAATTTAGAAAATGAGTTATTTTTATATTTTTAAAAATAAAATTGCAAATTTTGAAATTGAAATTTTCGTTATTTTTATTTTTATTTTTTTAAAAATAAAATGGCAGAAATTTTGAAATCGATTGGACTTTTTCCTCACAGAAAGGAACTGGGGCTAACTGTAGTACATTACTTTTAATTTACAAGTTAGTTTAAATTTATAATACACACATTTGTTGAAATTGGACTTTTCTATAGTTAAAAGATGGTTTAAAATGACAAAGCAGTGTGAAATACTAAACCTACTTGTTTTCTATTGAATGCTGTAAACATCTTTTCATCAGGTTGTTCTTATGACCTCTTAAACTAAAGTGGAGGATTATTGAACCTTTGGTTTAAAGTTTAGGTGTGAAGGGTTTATAGAGAACCAGAAAGAAAAAAGATTGGAAGAATAATTTATTACAATTTTCTTCTCTTTATTAAAATCAAAATGAAAAAAGGAAATAATTTACGTAATATAAATTGTTATTTTTAGAAAATTTTTCCAATATTTTAACGGAATTGGAAAATAATATTACAAATGGTAAACATTTAACAAGTATTGATTTTTAAACATTAAAAAAATTAAATAACATTTTTTATTTATAAATATATAAAGAATTTAACTGGTAGCTAAGTAGTTTTCCCAAAAATAGATTATGTTTATTCTTTTAAAGCAGATTAGACATAAAACATGAAAACTTCAATCTCGGTGCATGTTGTGTGATTCTGCACATGAAGGTTATTTGCAGTTTTTTTCTTTCTTTATGTTGTTCTTGTGTCGACATATTGTGAAAGTTTCATATGTTGTCTCTTTCTCTCCCACGAGGAAAATGTTTGATGACAGTAGGGGGTTATGATAATCCTGTTGACCTTTTGACTTAGTTTGAACGGATTTTGTTTGACTTGGAAAACAGATGAGAAAGTTAAAGTGTGTAATTGAATTTACCAAAATGTTGATACAGCTTTTAGTTTATTAAAATGACTAATAAGTAGATTAAAGTTGATACCAGTTGATCAAATCTGCATCAAATATAATAAATATTTCTGATAATTATAATTTGGATCATACATTGTTCAGTTGACTCCATCAAAAAATTTAAAGTTCTGCTTGTGACGGTTAACATAAGATAATGTTGAATTATGGGAAATAATTAAATAATATAATAGGGAGAAGTAAAAAGAGAAAACAAAATCTCATTTGCTGATCAAAAGAGATAACTAATTTTTATTGGTTAACAATAGTGGTGTGGCAAAAGGGGTGGAGTTAACTAAAAACACTAAAAATTAGCACTCAAGTGACAAAATATTAAATTAAATTTCACTTGTCCCGTCACATGCTTTATTTAAATTGTTTATGAAATGTAATTGCACTTTTACACGGGAAATCCTTAAATAGAAAGTTATTTCACTTTTTATTAAGTATTTTTAATACTTCTGTTTTTATTTATAGCTCAGTTAATGTTTAAATTTGCGAACGAAAGTTTATTCTTGAAATATTCACAAACCGTCAACAACAAGTATGGAAGGAAGTTTGTAAAGAGGACAGTCGCCTGCATAAATCTCAATATATAAATTTTTATTTTATTTATTTTATTTTATTATACTTTTATCGTGATGAGTCAAATTTGACCCAAATCAACCATGAATTTTCCTACCTAATGTAAACAACATTGTGATATTCGAATCGAATTGACTTTAAAAATTTAAATTCTTTCCGTTGACATTTTGGATAGATTTAAAATTATTACGGAGTATAAAAATAAAATATTTGAATTTATACAAACATAACCTTATTAAAACTTTCAAATCCCGAATATATAAGACAGAAATTGCTATCATAACACGACCTTCTCTGACAGTGAGTAAAAATAAACCACACATAAATAATCAAAGATTAGGAGTATTATATCTAAGCGCAGGAGTGTACATCACTGCATTAGCATTGATTTAAGGTCTGTGTGTAGTTGTCTTGCTTTTATATGAGAGATTAAAAGATAGGCGAATATTCTACTCCTTTTATTCGAATCTATCTTTCAACTACAGAGAAATAAAATTTGCAAGAAATCGACCAGAGTGTGTTTGCGAAATTACATGAAGCCATTTTCTTTTTATGTTTATGGCTTTTCCATTATTTGCTTTTTAATTCTATTTTTTTCTTCTGCACCATTCTTTTGTATTGAATTTTGATGACGGATCAATGAGTGATTCATTTATGGCGCTGTCTTTCAAAGCAGGAATCCCACTTTAATGACATTTGCAATGCATTGAGTGAATCCAGCCCTAGAGTGGTACATGGTTATGCAACTAGAGTAATTCTAAAACGAGAGAATCATTTTAAAATGATTTTTCTATCACAGGAAATTCATGCGATTACTTTGGAAAATTATTTTACACTTTATTATATATTCCACAACAGGATTTTGTGAATTAAACCTTGTTATTCAGCTAATGATGGACTATTTTTTGGCAACTGAATCACCGTTGCGCAATTGTATTTTTTTTATTTTAAAAACATCATTAATAGATGCAGTTTAGTGATTACATGTGATTACATGTACAGAGGTCAAATATCATTAGCTATTCCTTCAATCTTTTCTTTTAAATAGTGTAGTGAATCACAAGTGGATCATGTTCGCTGATTTTCAACACTCAATGACGTTGTTGGTTATTGGATACTGGCAGATATCTGTCTTCAAGTTGTCGTTTTAATTTTTTTACTCTTCTGTTTTATCGTAATTTAATTTATGGGGAAATTTGTTGCGGGTGGATACCGAGTATTTTTGTATTTTATTATTTTTTTAATATTAAATTACGTGATTAGATTTATTATGTGTTTATATTCTAATTGGATTTCTATCACAACAATTTTATTTGTCAACAAAAAGATTAATTATAGAAAAATGTATTTAAAATTGATGTAAATGATATATGAGTTAGAATTTGCAACTAGATCAACATTGGGTGGATTATGCATTCTGGTGGTATTAAAATGAGGTATTAATAGATGTAAAGAAAAAAATTCACATTTTCTAAGTTATTCTATACATTAATCCTGTTTAGGTTGGTTAAATTTTAATTTGTAATTTGATATTAAAGGATAATTTAAATTTAATCACGTTTTTTAATCTCATTGCTTTTCTTTTTGTCGTCAACGAACAAAGAAATAATGTATAGTTATTAAGCAGCCATTTTGTTTTTGTTGAATCGAGATCAATTTGAAGGCTGAAAGGATTTTTGTGAAAATAAAATTGGACAAGTTATTTATATCTTTAAAAGAAATGATTTATTATTATAAATGTTTTTTGTTTAATTAATTTTTCTGCTAAACGATTGAGAAACTCGTTATTGCGTGCAGCTTTCGCTATGAAAATAGAAAATGAGTGTCAACAAAACGAAAATGACACAATAAAAATGATTAAGTCAGAGTTTGTAATTTAAATTTTATTCTACATTATGAATATATTAAAGTATATTTTGAATTACTTCGGAATTAAACAGCTTTAGGGGTCAAAATACATGTGTTTATAGTGTTTTCAAATGGCTACTTAAGGGCTGTTATTAGCACTTGACCAGGGCACAAACAAGTGCGAGAAATAGCGTAATAATAATAAAGTAAAAGTTAAGAAATTTAAATAAGAAATATGAAAAATGGAGTAAGAAATAAAATTTAAATTCTCTTCTAAATCCAATTCATCACCAACGACCTTAATCCATTAAAAAAAAAATCTAAATCTCTTAATGTAAATAAACATCCGAAAAAACTGTTATTCATATCACATTAGATATAAATTATAACTCTTTTCCATAGATTTAACATGTCGGAAGTGTCTATAAATCACACTCGAATCATCATCTTAAGTAACATATAAAAAAATAAAAAATTATTAGAAAAAAACCAAAAACTGGCTTCAAACAAACCCCCCAAAAAAATAAAATAATTTAAAAAAAAACACTATTCTTTTTATTTTTCTCTACTGGACGATTTGCGACATTTTTCTTACAACCATTTGCTCAAAGTACAGGCTTTGTATCAAAACTTAAGTGCTTCCTTCTGAGTGTGGAAATTTATAGCTACCGCCTTGCACTTTAGATATCGAGAACCCCAGGTCTATCGTTCGTACATTCTACTTTACACACACCAGCTACTCATAACTTGTCACCATTATGGATGTAATAAATTGAGGCAGATTCAAACTTTGGATATGATGGCATCATTGAACCGAACTCATCTCGAAAACAAATTCCATTAGAATAAATATCACTCACCTGACCAAATTATTAATATGATAAGTTGAATAATCAACAAATCCCTCTTGGCTGTATGATATTGGGCTATAATACCATTATCAGCAGTTAGCAATTCCTGTTTCTAACTTGACAAAGTGGAATTTAAATATTTCTCCATCATCAACGAAGGCAAACATTTGGTTTTCATACATTTTTAATACTGTCGATAATGTTATCAACAACGAGTCATCAAACTGCTTGTTTAAGTCCCAACCACAGATTGCAAGCTAATGGCGCTTGAGCTTGAGAGAATAAAATTGACTCATACATACAAATAGAGTTTATCGTGTAATTTAAGTAGGAGGTGTAGAATAGAACAATCTACCTTTTCTTGAGTTAATATCAGTTGTTGGAAATTTTAATTCCAAATTGTGCAGATATTTCATTGGAAAATAATGGGATTATTTTTTCAAAATGATTGCTTTTTGGTATTTATTAAAATCCTATTAGAATAAAATGACAGACACTTCATATCGATTTTTAAAACTAATTTACGAATTTTTATTTAAAAAAAATTATAATTCGTAATTTGTAAACATTTGCTTGAATATGATCGGAAATACTTTTTTGAAATAAAATTTTAATTTGTATATCTTTTTAAAAAATATTTTTAAAATAAAAATAAAAATTTAATTTTAAAAAATATTTTTTAAATTGAAATTAAAATTTAATTGATATTAAAAAGAATGTAGATTAAGTCTTTACATATTCAATTAAAATTAATTTAAATATTCTGAATTATGATACAATTTTACACAAACTCATAAATATTTCCTATTATATGCAGACGCTTTTAAAACTTCCGCACATGTGTATATATTTTCCCTCCCCTTCACTTCCAAAATACAGTACCGGAAGTTAGCATTCAAACATGCAAAACCTACAAAAATTCCTCCCAAAGACCTCCCGTGTGCACGGAATAAGAAAAACCCGAAAAGAAGGGGGGAAAAAAATCAATTCGAATTTACCACTTACTTAACCAGATCGTTTTTGACCGGAATACAAGTATTTAAAGGATATCCTTAGATTACTAGTCCATTACACATTATTTCCCCTAAGAAATCAGCAGCGGATTTCCCAAATTTCTCACCTAAGTGACTCAATTTAACCTGATAAATAGACCTATTCAATGTATTGAATCATTAAACCCAGCAGGAAAAAACAATAAAAAAATTAAATATAATCATTAAAACCATTAAAAAAATAAAAATTGATTAAATTTCGAGTGATAAATAAAGAAAGGTGTATCGAATTATCAACCGTGACCTTATCAGGACAAAATCTCACCCTACAGGAAATGCTTGATAATGTCAAGTTCAGAGTAATTCACTACGAGCCAATAAAGCACGTGATGTAGTAATACTTTGATGCACACGACGTTTAATGTCGAGATTTTAATTTTAAAATTAGATATATGAATAAATTGAATTATTTAATGTTAGTGTGTGCGAGTTTTAATTACGTGTCTGATGATTGGATTGATTTTGTAAGACGAGGCTTAATGGATATACAACATCAAGTCGATACTGCTGTTTGTTGAATTAGCAGTTGCACAGAACGATTCTTTCTCTGTGGGAGTTTTCCTGTTTTTTCTTCGCATTGTAATTAAATGAAATCATTTAGGTTTAGTGGTTATTAGGTTAAGAAATGTTTAGTGGGGTTTTTCCCTCGTTTGTTACAGCTTTACTACGTGATTTTTAATTGAGCTGGTAAATTTTGATGGCGATATAAAATGGATTAATAAAATGGATAAAGTGGATTGATTTATTTACAAGAAAATGTTGTTGATTAATTTGTGTATAAATGATGGTTGGTTTTAATTTTAAGAGTTGTTTAGCTTTAATGTTGATCGTAAAATGGGAGTGATTAACAATTTTGACGTGTTTGTATAGAGTCACATTCGAGTAATTAGATGTGTCAAAATAATTACAATTAGTTGATCAGTTTGAAATGCTTTTACTCTTATTTGCTTTATTACTGCCAGTTTAAGAAGGGAAATTGTTGTCATGTCGATTATTTAGTCAACTGTAATTTGCTAATTGTTGTGACAAAATTGAAGGATATAAATAGGAAAAATGTAAAGAAATTACTAATATTATTTTTAATATTACCAAATATGGCATTCATGTCCTTAATTTTTCTTTTTTAAATTTTTAAATCTTTAAATTTTTAAATAAAAAAATTATTTAAATATACCATGTTTTATTAATACATTTTTCCAAACAAGTAAATAAAAATTTCAAATGATAATGATGTATTTTAAGCTCCTTGAATAAAGCGATGCATTATGGATAAAAATAAATAAATAAACAGAATATAAAGATTTTATTTATTTATTTTTTAACATTTCTTTAAATTTTTTTAAATTATAAATTAACTATAGATAAGCATATTTGTACAAGACGATATTTTTATTATGTAAATAAACCATTTAACTCAGGTACGCGATAAAGAAACCAAGGTGATTTGAAATGTGCTTTTTATCTTATTTATTTATTTCTTTTTTTCAACCTAATTCCATTTGATGAAAACAAGCTGGTCCAAAGTAAAAGAGCCACTGTCATTGATTTTGTTTGCTACATGTAGGAAGACGTACATTGGCATTGGGTGGGGTCCACCTTGATAAAGGAATGTGGAAAAGCAAACCTGTCACCTGCCGTTTTCTTTGCACCTCCCGATAGGGAGGTCTCAAGAAACTAATCTTACCTTATTTTCTTTCTCGTTCGCTTCTCTCTTGAAACAATTATTTTAATGGTGGTTTTGTTAACAAGAGAGATGGTTTGGTTTAAGATGTATGTGGGTGGATTGAGGATGAAAAGAAACCGATTAGATTAAAGAAGCAATTTGTGCACATGTTGATTTATTAATTTTTAATTAATTTTTATGTGGGTAAAGGGAATTTTTTTTTTTGTTAAAAATTATATTCGAAAGGAATTTTTGTTGCATTTTAAAAATTAAAAAATTTATTTGGATGACTGGTTTTAATTATCCTGAAGTTGGGTTGCCTGTTTTTGAAATGGCAAATCAGGATTTACTGGCTAAATTTTTTAAGGATTTATTAAAGATTTAATCAGATTTAGTA